>VZTS01017447.1:0-77995 GCA_013400795.1 Pluvianellus socialis | reverse complement strand
GGGAGGGAAGGAGGAAAGGAAGGAAAGAGAGAAGGAAGGGGGAAGGAAAGAAGGGAGAAGGAAGGAGAGGGGGAAGGAAGGAAGGGGGGAAGAAGCAAAGGGGGAAGGAAGGGAGGAAGGAAGGGGGGGAAGAAACAAAGGGGGAAGGAGAGGAAGGGGGAAGGAAAGAGGGAAAGAAGGAAGGAAGGAGAGAAGGGGGAAGGAATGAAGGGGAGAAGGAAGGAGGAAAGGAAGGGAGGAAGAAAGGAAGGAGGGAAGGAAGAAGGGAAAGGGGAAGTAAGGGGGGGAATGAGGGAAGGAAGGAAGGAAGGGGGAAGGAAGGAAAGAAGGGGGAAGAAAGGGGAAAGGAAGGAAGTGGAAAAGGAAGAAAGGGGGGAAAGAAGGGAAGGAAGGAATGCCGGTGTGGATACACAAGCGGAAAACTGTGGCATGGTATCCTCCCCTGTGCGGGAACTCCGTCACCGAGGGGTTTTGGGGAATCGTGGCCGGTGGGGCTGTGGTTGGTGTACACGAGCGTTGGCTTCCGCCGTCCGGCTCCGCGTCCTTCCCTCCGCCGAGGGCTGCGCCGGGATCGCGGCCTCCGCCACCATCCGCCGCTGCCGGCTCCTTACGTTACCGATCTGTCAGAAAGTCGGTGGGACGCTGCCGAGAGGTGGTAACGCTCCCCTCGCCCCCTTGGGAAATCCTTCGGCACTCCGGGAGCGTGACGCCAGGGCATCGTCGTCCCTTTTTTTAGCGCCTTCAAGTGTGGCGTGGGGTCACCTCTGTCCCCGCCCCCCCCCCCGAGATGTCCGTCCCTCCGTGGCCACCGCTGTGAAAGCCATGGCCGCGGGGCTGGGAGGGAGGTGGGCGGCAGGAGGGCGCAAACCCAAATTTTGCCGGATTTGGGGCGTGTAACCCCTCCAGGTGCCTTTTTGGGGGTTCGGCGCCGTTCCTGCCGCCAGCCCCTCTCCCGTGGCGGCAGATTTCTCCGCGGGGTTGAGCGCAAGGTGACCCTGGGACGTGTTGGCTACCGAGTCCCCGCGACGCTTCCCAGCGTGGCAGGTCCCGGAGGCGCTTGTGTGGTCTGCGGATGGCCCCGGCACGGCGAGGGCCGAGAGCCGTCGGGAATAGGGGGCGGAAAGGCGCGGGGGAGCGAGCGTTGGCTGGTGCCGGTGATGGTGCCGGTGGTGCCGGTGCTGCCCACCGGCTGAACTGTCCTCCAAGGGGTCAAACTGTTCAACTCCAGCCCCTTGGCCAGACTCAATCCTACTTTCCGGGAACAAAAGCCCCAAAGGAGGCGACGATCAAGAAACGGGAGCACAATGATTTAAGCCCGGCGCGCAGCCCCCAAATAAAGGAACGCTGGGGCTTGTGTGCGGCGGAGGGGGGGGGCCTTTAGAAAGGCTTTGTTTGCCCTAAGAAGATTGAACTCCGTAGGCGACCCCGGAGCCCTAAAAGTTTAGGGTCTGTGTTGCCGCGAGACCTTTGGCCGCGGGCCCGTCCGCGCTTCGACCTCACAAGTCGTGAGCCGGCCTTAATGGCCGTGGCTGCCCCAGGTGAACCGGGGGGGGGGNNNCGGGGGGGGGGGGGTGTGTTTGACACCCCCTTTGCTCCCTTGGGGGACACACACACACACGTGAAGCTGCGGGGACGGGATGGCCTGACCCCTCCCAGCACCCCGCGCCGTCCCCCTCCGGGGGTCTCCTGAGGAGTACCCCCTTTTCTGGGGGACCCGCACCCCCAATCCCACGGCGGCACCCGCAAACCTGGCGAAGGGGGGTGGTTCTGCTCTTAAACTGGGGGGTCAGGCTATGTGTCCCCCCCACCCAGCAGGGCACTGGGATGCTCCTTGGAGAAATGGGAGGCTGCTGTAGTGTGTCCCCCCACTTTTCCCCGTCTCCCAGGACAAGTCCTTCCCAAAACCCCCCATCCTCCATCCCGATCACGCTGCGGCAAAAGGGAATGGGGAGCAGCCCCCCAACTCCCAAGTTTGGGAGTCGTTTTGGGATGAAGGCGAGGAAGGGGGAGCGTGTGTGTGTGTGTCCGTGTGTGTATCCCCCCGCTCTCAGAGCGCTGCCCCGGCATCCTTCCCTGCTCCCCCCCCCCTCCTCTTCCATCCTCCATATCCCAGGGGCAGACGAGCCCCTCGTCGGGGGCCGATTGTTCCCAGCAGATTTGCATGGCAGGTGCAGGCCTGCGGAGCCATTTTGCTGTGTCCCCCCTCCCCAAAAAAAAAGAAAAAAAAAAAGGAAAAAAAGGGGGGGGGGGGGGGNAAAAAGGGGGGGGGGGGGGGGAGGTTTGCTTCCTTCCCCCCTCCCCTTACGAAAAAAAAAAAAGGCCGCCAGTGCCTTCCTTTCCCATGAAGAAGGGGAGACGCCGGAGGATGGCGTGAACACGCTTCAGTTTGCTTATTCTTTTCTCCAGGCGTGGGGAAAAGAACAGCCGATTGTGTGAAAAACCCCGGTGCCTGCAAAAAGGGACATTGGGCGTCCAGGCGAAGGTGCGCGAGGGAGAGCACTAATCGCTGAACCAGGAGACAAATACGATTACCAGCTCCGAGCCTTGAGTCAGAAAGTCTCATAGACTTTAAGATGTTAATCCCCGACATAATCCTTCCTTTGGCGTGTAGGAATAGTGCAGCCACAAGAGTTGTTTTGTTATTTATATTGGCGTTTAATAAAACTCAGCCAGTGGTGAATGGGCTGCCCACTCTCCAATGGTAATTAATTCCCTATTTCAGTGACCCAATTGTGCTGGGATAGAGCAGTGGGACAGTCCCACTGCCCCAACCCGCCTTTGTGCGGCTACACGGGCTCTCGTGCTTCAACAGCTATGGAAACTCATTCTTTTGATGTCATTCAATGAGTTTTCCTTGGGCATCTTCTAAACTTCAAGGACCCTTTTCTTTCTGGAGCGCCTGAAAAGCAGGACTAGCTTGACCACCTCTGTAGAATTTAATGATTTGGTGAAAAGGCCTTTTTTTTTTTTTTTTTTTTTTTTTTTTTTTTGGGAGGGGGTGTGTAAGGAAAAGAGAGAAAGAAAATTTGGCAGGCTGCTGGCAAAAACGGGGCGCTAGCCGAACTCGAGCGCGCCGAACTCATTCGCCTCCCCATTTATCCAGGTCTTAAAAAAAAAAAATAAGCCCTCTTCCTTACGCAAAATCCTTTTGGGGCTTCTCTAGGCCCAGGCATCGCTCGGCGGGATACACTAATAAACCCCCAATTCCAGCCGGGGCTGCGGGTGAGGACCCACCAAAATTCATCATGGTTTAAGGAGGCGTTTTCATCCGGCGAAGGGAAAAAATAACGGGATCCGCCGGGGCGGTTGGGTGGTAAAAAGGGCGATGGGGGCTTTCTTGTTTCGGCGGCGCGGTGAAGTGGCAGCAGGAGGAGTGTGTGACAACCAACACGTGAAGAACGTGTAGGAACCTTACGAAGGTGTCGCGGCACAGGCAACCTCTTCTATGTCTTTATACACGCTTCCAAACCGCCCCCCCCCCAAAAAAAAACCCAACCCAACCCCAAAACCCACCCAAAAAACCCCCTTTGCGAGTCACAAACAATTCAGGATTCAACTAAGAAAACACAGAGTGAACCATATGGCCGGGGTGGCTCGAGTTGGCTGCATTTTCCCCCAGACAAAGAAGGGATTGAGAGTTGAAGGAAAGGAGAAAAAAAACCCCAACTTTCCGGCTGATGAAGCTGTTGTCTGGAGGCAATGATCCCAAATCTCAAGGCTTTATCCCGGGCTCCGACTGAGACGTGATATGTCATATGATTAGCATCTTTCATATTTACAAGAGTAGTAGGGGCTGCCAGTCTTTAGAGAAAGGCGAGGGAAAGAAGGGGCATATGCTGGAATGGATTTAGCATTTGAAAGAGAGAAAAGCGAGCGGATAAATACACTTAAACGAGGATTTAGTTTTACTCCCGTTGAGTTCTAATGGGTTGTTGATTGAGATTTTAGGGAGCTGTAAGGGCGGTGTCAGCAGTAATTTAAGGGCGTTATTCAACCCGCCGCTGCTCCTTCTTTTGCGCCCCCCTCCCAGCCGTCGCTTCGCTCCCACCGACACGCCTCGATGGCACCGGGATTGGGATCGGGGTCCCTCCTGGTGCCGATGTCCCATCCTGGTGCTGGTGTCCCATCCCGGTGCCAATGGATGTCCTCTCCTGCGGTCTCTCCGAGTGCCAATGTCCCATCCTGGTGCTGGTGTCCCAGCCCAGTGCCTATGTCCCATCCCGGTTCCGATGTCCCATCCTGGTGCTGGTGTCCCATGCCAGTGCTGATGTCCCATCCCAGTGCTGGTGTCTCCTCCCGGTGCCGATGTCCCATCCTGGTGCCTATGTCCCATCCCGGTGCTGATGTCCCATCCTGGTGCTGGTGTCCCATCCCGGTGCCGATGGATGTCCCCTCCCGCAGTCCCTCCCGGTGCCAGTGTCCAATGCCGGTGCCGGTGTCCCATCCCGGTGCTGGTGTCCCATCCCGGTGCCAATGTCCCATCCCGGTGCCGATGTCCCATCCCGGTTCCGATGTCCCATCCCGGTGCCGATGTCCCATCCCGGTGCCGATGTCCCATCCCGGTGCCGATGTCCCATCCCGGTGCCGCGGTCTGACGGCGCCACCTGGCGGCGGCGGGAGGAGCCGGTTGGAGCCCCCCGCCTCCACGGTGACAGTTGTCCCCGTGTGGCCTTCACCGACCGCGGGCAGGGACACCTCCCGCCGGACCGGGTGGCGCCAAGCCCCGTCCAACCTGGCCTTGACCCTCCAGGGATGGGGCAGCCACAGCTGCTCTGGGCAACCCCGGCCAGGGGCTCACCACCCTCACAGCCAGGAATTTCTTCCCAGTATCTCCTCTAAATCCACCCTCTTCCCGTGTAACGCTGTTCCCCCTCATCCCACGGCTCCACTCCCCGATCCAGAGTCCCTCCCCAGCTTTCCCGGAGCCCTTTAGGGCCTGGCAGGGGCTGTAAGGTCTCCCCGGAGCCTTCTCTTCTCCAGGCTGGACACCCCCAGCTCTCCCAGCCTGTCCTCCCAGCAGAGCTTCTCCCGCCCTCGGATCATCTCCGTGGCTGCCTCTGACTGGGAGCTCCGGGCTTCGGGCAGGTGGGAAATGGCATTTTGGGGTTGTTTCCACACACAGTTTGGGGTTTTTACGCGTCTCTCCGGGCAGCAGGTGGGACATCAGCGTGGAGAAACCACCACCCTCCCTCCTCTTCTTCCGACAGGGGCTGATTCCGGGAGCGGTTGTTGGGAGCTCTCGCCACCGAGCGCCGCAGCCGCAACGGCTCCGGAGGAGGAACGCGGGGTTGCGGCGCTGGGAAAGGCAAATTCCGGAGGAGCCCTGGCCCAGAGGTGTCACACACAGCCATATACTACTTATTTTTTTTCCCAAGGTATGTACCAACAAATCCCTCCCCTCCCGAGCCCAACCCCTAACCCAGCTCCATTTTTCCGACGTCCACGCAGAGCCTGTTTCTCCTCCCTGTTCCTACATAAGACCCTTGGAATGGCCCCGGCCCTGATGATAATTTGGTCTCTTCTGGGAGAGTTTCTGACCCAACCGCCCTCTTTTTTTTCCCAAACCCAAATCCTGCAGCTTTTTTGCAGTTTCAAAATGCAAAAAAAATGATCTTAAACGAAAACCTGTTAAAAAAAAAACAATCATAATCTCGAGCCAGTTCAAGCTGTTCCGGTGGTGTTGGAAACCTCCAAGGATTTAATGGGCCCAGGACGTGTCATATTCCTCCGAAGAAATTACTGTGTTTTATTTATCTTTGTCAATATGCGAGAGAATTATTCGGAGAGCCCTCGTTATTTGTGGAACTAAGCTGCAGGATAATGAAACGCTAATTATACAACTCAGTACTTCGTAAGGATAAAAGGATGGGAGCGAGCAAGCGGATAAAGTTACTTTATTCACTTTCAGTCGTACAAACAAGGAGGCAAAACCGAAGTACGAGCGCGCTGCGCTACCAACAAACATTCCCCACATTAAATATAAATATTAGATTGGCAATTCTGCTGTTAATTACGGACGCCCACTTCCTGCTTTCCTCATGGAAGGGGCACGTTTTGTTTTTCCTCGTTCGGATTCTGTTCCTCTTCCTTCCGCTGCTCCAAGCACCGCTCCAGGATGCGGGTCAGCTGCCGCTCGCACTGGCTTGCAGCTTGCAGTCCGTTTTCCCACCCTAAAAAGCAGGAAAATCGGGATAATTACATCTCCCCCTGCGGCGTCCCTCCGGCACCCGCTCCGCGGCGACGCGAGCGTCTATTTCCCCCAGCCCCTCCCACCGAGAGAATATTTTTAACTCGGAAAATCACTCTTGTTGAGAGTTTGGCCGTTAACGAGAGGCTTCCGTTGAGGGCAATCAAGCAGGTAAATAAATTAATTACCCCTTTGGCAGCGGTTCTTGCAGGGATGTGTCGCTTTAGAGGCTGAGCGCTGTGGAACCTGCCAGGGTAAGGAATTTTCCCCCCTCCCAAAGGGAATATGTCCCTCCGCAAGAGGGCGGCTCCGGCGGAGTGGCGCTCAGCCAGCCTTCAGCCGAAGGTACGGCGGAGATTTGGACGCTATTCCATCCCTCCCTTCCAAGAAAATCCCCAGGGAAGAATCGCTGACAAAACGTAGCACATCCCTTTGAGATCCCAACCCTCCTCTCTGCGAGGGGGCTCCCTCAAGCGCCAACGGAGGGAGAAACGATGCCGGCGCTTCCCAGCCGGCACGTAGCGCCCCGCAGAAGGCGCCACCGCACAGAACCAAGGGGCTGGGGGGGCATTTGCTCCCAGCAAAGCCGCGAGGGGTTAGACGGGCCGCGTAAGGATTTTCCCTTCGTTTTCCTTAAAGCAGGATAAGCTTTCAAGCGGGTCAACGCTCCGCTGCGATAAACGTCACGGCAAATAGGCCATTTTCAAACCCTCCTATTCCCCTCTGCGGCCCAGCGAAACGAACACGCGTGTTCGCGAGACGCGCGGGCGGTAAATGAAGCGCTGGGGGAATTCCTCGGCGGAATTAACGGATCTCCAAGAGCGTCGTTCTTTTCCTAGCAGCTCAACGTTTCTCTTCCAACCAGCCCCTTCTTGCAGAAAGGACACCCTGCCTGTTTCTGGCAGTCCTGTCTCCTCAGAAACACTGCTGAGGAGAACGGTTTTATTTATCGCTCGTTTCAGCGTATGTTTAGCGTGTATATATACGCTAGAAGATATAAAATTTATTAGAGGTGGTTTAATTAAAGAAGACGAGCTGCATAGCTTCAAAAATAGAGCAGGAGACAGTTACCTTCGCAGTGACGAATGACTCTGCCCCACAGTCTGTTCTTACTTAAACAGGCCAGATTTCCAACAATCAACAAATGCCTCTTGGCTCTCGTTAGCGCGACGTTCATCCTCCTCTCGGCGTCGATGAAGCCCGTTTGCCTCGTTCTCACGCACGACAAGACAATGATCTCCTTCTCAGCTCCTTGGAACGCGTCTACAGTGGACACCTGGACCGCTCGAGTCTCCAAAGCCGCAGAGCGCACGCCGCCGAGCAAATTCCGGATCTGCGGGCAAAGGAATACGGACGGCGAGGAGTTAAAACGACTCACCCTGCGAACTGAGGTTTGCAGCGAAGCCTCAGCTAACCGCAGGAAAATACGACGCACTGGACCCATTTTTTGACAGACCCCCTGTTTTTTGAGAGACCCCCGGGGCGCCAGCGCTTTCGCTCGCTCCTTATGGAGGAGCAACTCCGGCCTTCCCAAGCAGACGCCTCTGTTTTCCAGCTTTGTCACACGAACCAGTTTGTAACGGCCCCCAAATTCCTTTATCAAAATTACGTGCTCGTCAAGCTTGCCAGTTTTCCGAGCGCGCGTGTGGAAAAAACAAAAGGGAAAGATTTATTGTTTTCAATCCTATATTTGAATTGAATGATTTTGACTAATTTTAGAGGGGAAAAAATACAGTGTTCTGGGGTTTTTTTTATTTTAGCAAGAAAGAGAAATTCCAGTAAACTAGTTTACATTCGGTTCTCCCTTCTAGTGGGCTCTTCCTAGTTGAAATTTAGCCTGTGTTCAGAATAAACAAATAGATTTAAGCAAGCTGTTCTCTTGCCGATAGGTTATACAAACCTTGCACATCTGCGATTTATAAAGAGTAACGACGCCAACGGCCGATCCTTCGATTCCGCTTGCAATCAGAGCCTGGATGAGCTGGACCGTAAAATGAGCCTCCGCCGGGTTGTAAAAGCTGTTGTCTCCTTCGGTCTGGAAACAGGGAAGAAGATTTCCAGTTTAATGCAAACAGAACGGAGAAAAATAAATAACTACAACGGTGACTTTTTTGGATGGCAAAAGTTTAAAAACTTACTTGCTCTACCCCGTTAACGCTATAAAAACAAAGCGTCGGAAGCCAATCCAATAAAGGACTTCGATCTCTCTCGGCAACGCCATCGACCAGCTGTCCTTCGTAGAAGAGCTCGTTGGCGATGGCACTAATAGCGGGGTGACATCGGTACTGCGTCCGAAGAAGTATCGGTTTGTGTCCCTAAAGAATTACGAGACGGAAAGCGCGACTAGGAAAAAGGAATGGCTGAATGTTTCGCTACGCCAGCTAGGACAGCCAAGAAATAAGCGGGAACCGTTCCTGCAGTGAGCTGGCTTAACCGCCGTACGTTCACTTCAATGCGAGTTACAACAAACACCCCAAATGTTGAACCCCAAAATATAAATACCGTAGCCCTCCCCGCTCCCCCGATTCCTCTGTCTTGGTTGAAAACTGCACGGAAAGGCGACAAGGCGGAATCTGTCAGCGTTTTTCAACCCGTTCTTGTTTTACGTGTTACGCTTACGGATTTCCGCGCACGGCGAGAACAACATCTACGGCGAAAGGCGCTAGAACGCCATCGGCTGCGATGAAAAACACCCCGACGCGCTGCCATCTGAAGCGGGACTCTCTCCGTGACTTCAGCGGACCTACAATTTCACAGTTTCACCCTCCAGCGTTTCTGAAGACGTGGTTCAGCAGGACCTACCATCAAGCAAAGGCGGTCAAAGAGAGTCCGCTCCAATCCCTGCCCGTGAGCGCTCTCCGACCCTTGAACGGTTGGCGGTAGTTGCTTCGGGTCTCCAACGAGGACTAGCTTTTCACACTGAAACCTAAAGAAGAACGTTGAAAAAGGAGAAAAGTTCTAAAAAGCACGTCCGGCTAGTCACAACAAAAGCTTGGCTGTGCCATATATTTTTTTTATCTATCTATCTCTCTATCTTGCAGGTCACTTTACATCAGGCTCCCTTCTCCATCGCCCGCTTCCCGCAGCTGAAATAACACCGTCGCTCAAGGGAAGCACCTAGGAGTAAGCCTCAATTTCTGATCATTCCTCTTGCTTTTTAAGGTCAGACCTCGGATTTCACGTTCTTAAAAAGGTGTGCAAGTCTGGCGGTTATTGGAGGTCGCGTCCCTGCGACCTGAGAGCCGTTTCCCTAAAATCTCTAGCTCCTGTTTCCCTGCTGGAACGGGAAAGGAAAGCCGTACCGTGCGATGGGAAGGAGGGAAGCGGGTTCAGTCATCTGGCTGCACTCGTCCAGCATCACCACAGGAAACTTCAGGTTATTCAGGCAAGGGAACGGGCAGGCGGCGCACGTCGCTCCCACCACTTTCACCTTTGTTATTAGCGAGGGGAAAACGGGGAGACAAAAAAAAGTGAAGATCATTTAATAGCGAAGTCTCTGCGCGGCGCATGACTGTAGCTTGGGCAGTGGAATACACCTCAGTGAATTAACGTTCGGCATCTCTGGTGCCTGCTGCGGCACGCTCGCTGGGTCTCAAAAAATTCAACTACTTTCCAGTAAAAGCCACCGCGTACGCACGGAGGTGGAGCCGAGGTCACCAATTCCTACGCTTGAGGTGTTTATACCTTGTATTCATTCACAGATTCATGGATTTTAAGACCAGATTCGGTCTGGTACAGAGAGAGTTCAGATTACACAATCCTCCGAAAAACTTCCGAGCCCCAGCGGCAAAAAGGGGCAGCAACGACCACTAGGAATAAGCACAAGGAACAAATCGCTCGGATCTGCCTTCTCGTTGCTCTACAACAAGCTGGGAATTTTTGAGTCGAGGACAGAGGATACAAGGCAAATAACTGTGAAGAGCAGAAATGGAGATTTTTTTCCTATAGGAGGTAGTTAAAAGGTACATACTTTGATGAAAAGTTGCTTAAAATAGATTTGAAATCTTCTTGGCCGTTAATACTCAGCTCTAAGGATAGATTTAGCTCAGTCGTTATCTTCTGCTGTTATGACTATATAAAATATAATTTCAAAGGGACAGCGCAGACCAGCCGCGCTCAGCCATTTTTTCTCTCCCCGCCTTGCAAACGAGGTTGGTCATAGTAAATCAGATGGCAAGAAAATTCAAAAAGGGTTTTTTTTGTCTCAGATCACCGAACAGGAACTGCACATGCAACTCGGAGGAGCCATACACAGGTGAGACACGAAGCTATACCTGTGGAATCAAACCCCAAACATTCATTTTATTTTTCAAAACTTTTAGGAGCTTGGGAAGCGTGAGAGGGGATTCCCAGCTTCCGTTTGCTGGGCCTCGTGGATAAGGCATAGCGAATCCCCGCTTCTCCACCCCGTCACTTTGACCGTACCTGTTGCAGTATGGTTTTATTGGTCCCCAGTTTATGTTGCTCGATGCTCTTCCTTACGTACGTTTTTTCCACTGGAGTTAAGTCTTCTTTCATGAGAGCAAGCAGTTCTTTTAATTGCTCGTTTTCATTTCCTGAGCCAGCGTGTAAACTTCAAAAAGATTTCGGACCGTGAATTACAAGGACTGAAAATAACGGCGCTTTCAGCGTTCAGTGGCCACCCGATACAGAAGAATAATCCTATTTTATACCCAACAGTACTTTCCAACAATGTGCTAACCTATCCCGAATCCAGCTGAGACTGTTATAAATAGTTATAACTATTATAACTATTATATAGTTATAACTATTTATATTAACTTATATTATATTTATATAACTATATTTAACTAATATATAATAGTTATATTATAACTATTATATATAACTATTATATAGTTATAAAACAGACCTTCATCCCACCAGCTCAGACTGCCACCCCAACCGGAGACGCGCGTGTAGGAAACGGCTTTTCCCAGTACACAGCTCATTTCAGAGCGGAGTAGGACCGAGGAGAAGTTTTCCATTCTTAAACCATTTTATATCCTCGGTACGTTACCGACACCAAGGAATGGAAATGTAATTATCTTGAACATTACTTTGTTCTCTCAAATTGTGTTGAAAGCGCTACATAGGTTGCTTACTTCTATGTAGTTAAAGGACAAACCCCAGAACAATAGAGCAAAGATAATGTGGGTAAATGGCACAGAATTCACGAGTTGTTACCATTAATTCTCCAAACGTTAAATTAGGATTACTTCCTCCTCGTTCTTATCACTACAGCAGTACATGCCTATTTCAAGTCTGTCTGTTTTGCTTTTCCTCCCTGTGTAAATTCCCAAATCTGTAACTGCCGTTATTTTGTTCTCCTCTCCTGCTTTCCATTTAGAAGCATGAACTCTATTCTGCAACAAGCGACATTCCCAAATCAAGGTAAAATTTCTCCACTGTGCAGGAAGGGGGGGAAAAAAAACCCCACCCACCTGAAACAGGCATATTACAATCACATTTTGAATTACTTTAAAACAGTTATTTTACAGTATGCATACTATCATGAATCTGAGAGTCAGTTCAGATCCCCCAAAGGTGAAGATTCTTACCTATAAGGAAGAATTGCTCTGGTGATTTTCCGAATACTTCCCACTCTGATAAAATCCTCAAATCCAAGATCGAGTAGACTGCAAAGAAAAAGATGCTACACGTTACAGAAAGGCGAAAAGAAATTCTGACACATTTAAAAGTGGTTCTAAAGAGACACATCAGAACATCGAGGAACACAAACGGGATGAAGTAACTTGGGCCACAATTCAATTAAATCGAAGTAAATTACCTCATCGTGATTCGTCTCAAAAACGCTTCATGTATTTATGATTCTCCTCTCATAAAGAGTATTCCATTTGTACTTTCCCTTCTCTCCTTTCTCCTTCCAAACCATGAGCTTTATTTCCTGTTAGCTTCACGCTGAAGCTTCCCAAGTTGGACTCTTTCTGTCCCTCCCTCTCTCTCTCTCTCTCTCCATCCCTCCTTCCCCTGCTGCTACTTCCCAAAGCTTCCGGAGCAATCCTACTGTCTGTTGCGATGGATTTTAATAGTAAATTTGTTGAGTAGGGCACAGTATTAGTCTCATGTAAATTCACACAGCTAGCCTTACTTAGTCTTTCAGCGTATGCATGCTGTGCAACGGAGCGAGGGTAAAATTAAAGCTCCTGTGCGACCTTTCTAGGGAAAGAACACGTTCTTTTTCAAGCGCTGCACTGGAAATATCAACACAATTATCTTTAGCATATAAGTGCGTTACTGGTTTTTAGAACAATAGCGGGTAAAAATCTCAGTAATGTACCCCAGCAGTATCCTGTCAACGGCAACGTTGGTGGAAGAAGCAATCAGAAGTTTCCACGGAGCTGTCGGACCCTCCGTAGCTTCGCTGCTTTCAAAGAGCTGTACTAGGAACAAGACCACAACAGACAGCAGGTAGCTCTTTCCAGCTCCAAAAACACCTGGGAATTTGGGAGGAAAAAAAAGCCAGCGTTACAAGTGAAAAATTTCTAGACAGTACAGCTGTAATCAATTGTTGTAACTGGAGTTTATTTTATTTTTTTATCATGCTGTGATTCCTGTAAAAACAAGGTGTCTGTCTGTTTCAGCGGCTGCCAAGTATCCAGGGGAAACCGGTCGACCTACACATCACATTTACTGCCTGCAGCAAGTTTACAAACAACCACGCAAGAGAGGAAGCTAAGGTATTTTTTTCCCCGAATTTTGGGGTTGAATACACGCATTCATTGCCAAGGATTCTGATCAATATGTTAAAATAACACAAATACAAGTATCTGCACGCGCGTCCCTCGTACCACGTCCTCAGGTACAGAATAAGCAACTTGAGAGATGATTATTTTGGAGTGACTAATAATTGTAACTAGATTAATATGCCTGACAGCCTAACAAAAGCTCAGGCAATTTAAGTCTAGCAGTTTCCGTACTAAGAGCGTCGTTACCGTCAACGTATTTACTTTGACGGGCTCTGAAAATTTATGTTTCTGGTTAACTGCTTCCCAATACTGATTTCAAAAAGAAAGATGAAAAATCTTTGAACCAAGATGTTACGAGCCTTTTTGTACATGTTGATAAATGGTAAAACAAAGGGAGAAGGAAGTGTAAGACAGCAAGGAATAATGCACAATGGAAAACATGTTGTATGATAATTTACCAACGCTGATACCTGACAAAAGGTGGTTTTAATATGAAAAGAAATAAGCAGAAAACACTAAATAACACTTGATCTTGTGTATAGATCTCACTAGGAAAGGGCTCTACGCTCACGTAAAGTCTGTAAAAGGCAGGATGCAAATTCAAGGATCAAAAGCTCTGTGCTGGATAGAATGGATACCGTCAAGGTCATTATCAGAGGGGTGTCATCCAAGAAATGAATTTTCAGGGAATGCATGAAGTAGGTGACGGCAGCAGCATTACAGAAGATTTTAAAAGGATATTCCATACACAGAGGCAGTTTTAGTCAAGCTAATCTTTTGTGCATCTTTATTATGTTTATAATAAGTCAACATTTACCTAGACACGAGAATCTCTCTAAGTTTGCCTGAAATTGTAAATATATGATTAAGGAAAAAAGTCCACTGGTGTCATCACTGAGAAGACGTAGGGATATTTCACTAACACCAGCATTACATATTAATTTGCGTTTTTGCAGAGATACGATAGCAGCCAAAGTCACACGATTTGCTATATACCATGTATGATTGTGACAGGGAAGACCTGACGTTCTGCTGGTTTGGTGTTTTCGCACGAGGTCATCATCTGAGCTATTTTAATCAGTGACGTAGCTTGGTCTGGGTTCAACGAGAACGTTTGGATCATCTTTTTAGCTAGCCCCAGGGCCACCTCAGCGCTGACAGGTCCGTACGTCATTGTGCGTTTCAAGCTGACGGCAGGTGGAATAAATTTTCTTCTGCTGACTCTCCTACTGGCATTTTCAGAATCAAAATTCCTAAGAAAAACAGAAAGGTGCAGTATAATACTGCGTATATATAATTTATATCTCGTGGCTCTGATATTCTTACTTACTCTTACTTATATTCTTACTGAGGCTTTATGATTAACAGCCAATATAATTAGAAGTTGCTGCCCTCTGCACGCTAAGATATAGCTAGGCTGTATATTCCTGCCCCTCGTTACTTCCCTGGGTGAAAGACGGATCGTATGAAAGAGATTTTCGGGTTTTATCATTCTTGCTGTGTGCTAACGCTTTCAATCCGACTTACTCCAAGGCAGCGAGACTGACAGAATTAAGAGCGGTAGAAAAATGCACACAGAGGCAGCAAGGATTCATTTAATTGCTTGTTTTGTACAGCGAATTGGAAGCAGGCTTGGAAATATCACTATATTGCTCCGATTCTCCAAGAAAATATTTTAATTTTACGTTCTGCGTCAAGTGACTCTAAAGACTTGGAAGGAAAAACAGTTCCACTGAACCCCTGTGAAGCATATACACTGATTTAATACAGATGAGTCTAATGGTCGTAATAATGTCCAGTATTAATCTTTAGGTTGTAAAACGTGGGCTGCAGGTAAGTTTTCAGAAAAAAAACCCAAACACCCCACCTTACAATCCCTGCGTTCAAGTAAAGCAACGGATACGTTTTCATTTTCATTTTCATATAAATGAAAAATTGCTTTGTCAACAGTTTGTTCCTTGCACTGTTTTTCTGATTTTAGTTTTCCTCACCCACTTTTTAATAGGGCAAACTCAATAGTATTTTTGTCAGGTTTTTTTTCCTGTACCTATTGCCATGTTGTATGCTCACTGAAACAGTAACTTACATTTTTAGTAGATAGGGCGTTAGCGGTAACGTCGCTGGATTGAAGTGCTCTTCCATATTTCTTAAAGATGTAAGCTCACCGCTAGCGTTGCAAACCAGCAAGGCATGAACAACCACTGAAAAGGCCATGGAAAAAATAAAATTAGGGAAAAAAAATTAAGTTAGCCAGAATTTCAAATCAGCTGGTGTCCAACTTACTATTTGATTGCCAGTTTGAGGGGCAGTAGCCTTTCAAAGGTAGTAATTCTACTTCATTGTGGGAGGATGGTCCAAAGAAAGCGCTACTTGCAATGAAAGTATCAAGGGGATCAAAGTTCAGAGTCTTCGAAACAACCCAAATATCATCTGTCAAAAAAAACCAAAAACAAAACAGAGTTCTCATACGCTGCTTCTACTGCTGTCTCTTAAAGAAAATGCAGCTGGACAAAATAGCCCAGTATTTACTATGCTGCAAATTAAACCACCGCTAACGTGAAAGTAGAGGGGTATTAGAAAGTCCTAAATAAACTTCAGTTCTATAAGAATGAATAAATAATTTGCAATTCTTCTAGTGCTTACAGTCTGAAATGGATGCCAATTGTCAAATTCTCTCCCAGTACACTCGGCACTGTTTGATTTCTGACAAATCTGAAGTATTACCCATTTTGGGAGTATACGGAACAAATCACCGGCATATACTACAAATCTAGTTAACCACTCGCTTGCCACAGAAATAGCAAGTACTGAAAAAACCATATATTTTCCCTCTCCTTTCAAAACCAACACATATTGGAGCCTGTTCTGTTTGATTTGGCACACCTGCTGAGACTAAAGCTCACTACGCCATTCCTACACTGTATATTGCAGGACAGAGCAAGGCAGATTTCAAAGTTAGGAGCCATATTGGTACATTATATTTGCCTGTAACAAAAATTATCAAAAAATAACCATACACAAGTTTTGCCGATGCAGAGCTTCAGAATTTCAAGTTACAAAACCCCAATTTGTCAGAATGTTTCAGAGTGTGTACATAAAGTGTGCACAAACGCGTTTATTTCTGCCTCATTTCCTTTACATAATTTTCAACTGGAAAGTGAACAAACGGTGAAGATACAGGTAACAATTTGAAAATTACTGAAGTGAAATGAACCATTGAGACTGGCTGAAATCACCAAACGTCCTCGACTTCATGACGTTTAGATTTAGAAGATGCGCAACTACTACTGAAACACTGATTTGTACATCAAGTTTTCCTTAAATATCATCTATTTGAATACCGGGCTTTCCTGAAGCTTCACAATTCACAGATGTAACACACTGCAAACCCAAGGACATGGAATTTATATTTTTCTAAGGTAGTGGAACATTTACAAGAAAAGATGAATCAATGAGATACTTTGTGGCCCTTCTAGAATGAGAATTGAATTATCGGGGTTGTCAGGAGTTTAAAAATATTCAGGATTCTGTTTTTCTCTTTAGATTACAAATTAATTCTTCAAAAAGGCACAAGGTGACATGGACAGTTCTTCTGATGCCTAAGATTTGCTTACCTTTGCTATAGAGAGAATAATGCTCCTTTCTGCTTAGTTTGAGGTATAGTTTCTTTTTGGAATCGCCATCAAATCGGGCAGATGTATTCATAAATTTCTTGAACTTACTACACCGCTGTGTTTGAATCTCAAAGGCTTTCCTGTCAAATTGCAATTTTAAGAAAAAGCGTGTAAACAATTGGCAAATTTTGGATTCACCGCCAAAAATAAGAAAGCTCCATAGACTGGACCAAACTGTACTGTACAGTGCAGGTCTTGGTGGTTTCTCATCACCATACATTACCGAGTTTTAAATCCGTTTATCTTGGCTGCAAAATACTTCTCTCATACTCAGGCATAATTAAATGGTTTCCCTTACAGTTAAGCAGCACGGAATAGCCTTCGATACAACCCCTAACATTAAAATTAGAATCACTAAGAGAATAAATCAAATTCTCTTACGGGGTATTAAACGAACAGCAATTCAAATGCAACAATCATAAGGGATTTAGTTAAGCAATCGATCAAGTTGCGCATCAGCAGTATTTGTTTTTTTGCTGAAGAATGCCAACCTGAAATGTTGCTGTGAATATTATTCCTTCGCTAATTTGGGTTTTACGTTTCTACATAGAACTACAAGAAGCTTCTTTAAACATAGTTAGTGAAAGCATCTGTCAAATGCTACTGAAATCCAGAGCTCCTGGAATATTCATAAATCCAGCAATTCACGTCGCACTTGTGAAAAAACAGATAGCGTTTTGGAATACCTCACCAAAAGCTGGCATCCCTCATAGAGAGAAATCTTTTGACTTCTGAGGTACGTCCCAACACTTTTTACGTCGTGCAGCACCACACTGGGTCTGGATTTTAGCTGCGCAGGGTTCACGTCTTCCATCCACTTGAAAAACGAGCAGCGCTCAGCTTTTGGGGCATCACAGGTATAGAACAAACGACCCTAGGAAAGGAGGAGAAGGGGGAAAAAAAAAAAAAGACCATTAGCACGTTAAAACAAAAAAGTTTAAACAAAGTGAAATAATGGATCAGTGCTTGCTGCTGTGGAAATAATCAGATAAACACTTGTGCTTTCGCTGCGTTTGGGTGAAAAACAGGAGTGTGGTTTCAGAACTCTCAGTTTCTGAAGCCAGTGTGTGTAATCGTAGCTTACAGAAATCCCATATAACCTAGAAAATTCTAAGATCAGGTCCTTCTCTCTACATATGTAAAGCTGTTTTGGCGTGGAGCAAACTGTTAACGTCAATAATTCTGGACACTAGTGGATACTACAACTGATCTTACAAGCCATCTCTAAAACACTGCATGGACCCGGAACTGTAAATCACACAGAATTGCCCTGTAGTTGTTCAGCAATAGGGTCTAGAAGCCAAACACACCCCCCAAGCTGTAAACAAACATGGAATAAACAGCACCTTGTTTTGACCTTCTTTTTTAACCGTAACAAGCTTGGCAGGATGCATGTGGCTGCAGAGCGGAACGCAGCTTCCTTGGCTCTCACTGGGCCCATCCTTCAGCGAGGTGTAAAACGAGATATCCGCTTTGGAAAGAGCATTGTGCAATCTTTGGGACAACTCAAATAGCATTATGTTTAATTGCTCTTGACGTAGAAAGGAGAATAAAAGAGTAATTAGAACAGCCTTTGAACAGTTACACAAGTACACAACATTCTAACAAACATGTTTTCACTCGAAACTTTCAGTCACAAATCTAAATCAGTATTTAAGCTGAGTCTTAAAAGTAACCACCTGAGCAAAAATGACACATCACACATGCAGTTAATCTGTTCTAACTGCCTTACTTTCATTCAAACAATTCAAACACTAAGTAACTGTTCATTAAAAAAAAAAAAAAAATTAAAAAAAGCAGCTTAGATAGGAAACTAGAGACTGGTAAACAGCCCCAAGGTTATATAGTCAAATAAAAGATTCTATTAGAATATCTTCAAATAAAAGAATATATATCCCCAAACCAACGGCACGCGGTGTTTCCAACAGATGACGTTGATGATCTTTCTCCCTCTCACCCTGCTTTTGAAGCCTCAGAAATACATTTTTTTTAAAAAATGACAGCATTTTACACAGCAAGGTGTTAAACGTACCTGTCAGAGCGGCTTTAAAAATCTGTTTGTAGTGAACATAAGACTGAAATGTGGTTGGTATGGAAATCTTTCTCTTAGGAAGATTAGCATATTTTACGTTATCCGCGTTAGGAAAAGACAACTCAGAAATTGTTATGTCCTAAAAAACAGAAGAACAAACCATTAAAACTTGCAAAACCCTGAAAGAAACAAATTTTGATCAATGTCTACTGTACAGATACGCCAAAACCTATCGGGTTTTTTCTCTCTTTTTCCTTTCCTATATTGTGCTCTCTTTAATAAGTACAATTAAATAGGAAAAATTCAGGGCCTCATTCTGCAACCTGAAGTTTTCAAGATGAAGACTGGCAATGTAGACTCAGCTTAGTAAAAGCAAAATACAAGTCGCCCTTCACCACAAGTGGTTGCAGACTGTTAAGTACAGGAGCATGGATCCAACAGGATCTGCCAACAGGAATAAAATGAAGTACCCCTGGAGCTACAGCGTGGAGAGCTTGGACTGCCATTTAGGATGTACCACGGCGTTCAAATTTGCCTCTTGACGAACAGCCCGCATTCCTAACAACGCAGGGGATACCTTCAAAGGATGTAGAATAAGTCACGTAATTTGGAATCATGTTTTCAGCCCCAGACATGGGGAAGGAGCACACAAACCTGGTTTTTAGCACCATTTCTGCACCGATATAAATCCGTCAGATGAAACTACAAGAAAGGTTGTAGAGAGAAGGAAGAACCAGACTAGGGAGATTTGGGAAAGCGCGCATACCACAAGCTATCCCTGTGCCTGCCATCCCAGCGAGTCCCAAGGAGCTTCTTCCACCTATCTACACTTCAGCGGCCATCATAATGACAACACTCTTCATAAGCTTTTAAAAATCCAGTATAAATGGATTTTAGATACGTATACAAACACACATTGTATGCCAGTGTGTATATGAAATATACAAGTCATTTCCACGCCTCTATTTCACATGAATTTTACTGTACAAACACTTTTAAAGAACTAGAAGACATAGTATACTAAGTTTGCATTTAAAAAAAAAGGAAAAAATCTAACTTTTTCTTTAACTCTCAAACATAGCCATTTGACAACTTTTAAAATGTGACTTGTGGTTGGGTTTGGGGTTTTTTTTTCCAATTTATTCCATTTGTTTAAGACAGTCTACTGGTCCCAAACAGCTGTGCTAATTTTGTAGGTGCTTATTCAATGCCACAAATGACTTTTCTCACAATTAAAACTGAAGGAATTTAAAATATTTTAAAATCAGAGACTAAGCTTCGAGGCAAAACAGGGGGGCTCACTAAAACGATGGTGATTTCACAAGTAAGAAAAAACACTTCTTGTCAACGCATTCTCATCAATTCTAGATGACAAAACAGCCCAAGAGCTTTTAGTTCATCTTCCTGCCATCAACTTTCAGACTAAAAATCTGAATCCGGCACGGTGTGCGCCAAGGAATTACCTTTACAAAGGATGAATCACGGCACTTAAAATAAAAATGCATTAGCAGCCGCTGTTCTGTAGCCGAGACTCTTGCGTTACTAGTATGTAGAAACATTTCCTCCAATCATACTGATAATATCTTGCGGGAAACCAGATAAATGCAGTTACTCTGTCCAGAAAAATGCGTTTCTGTCACTTATAACGGTATTTGCTTGAACAGTTACACACCTGGCCGTCTCCTGTTACAGCGTGGCAGCTCAGATGACTTAACACCTTTTGTGTTGCTTCAGCCAAAGGCATCTGGCTTCCGCGCAGAGAAAGTAACTTCCCCTCTGAAATCAAATCCGGCTGGCAGGTATTTGCACGGCATTTACCGAGCGTGCTCTTCGCTCTCAGCTGCAGCCCAGAGCCCGGAGCGCTTTTATCCATAGCGCTGCTCTCTCCTGGGTCACCCAGCGGCATTCCGAGGACGTTCTCGGCGCAGATGGCGTCGCTCACTTCCCCATCATCGCTGTTTTGAGTTCTCAAGTCGCACCGCGCGCTGTTTTGATATTTCAGCCACTTGCTTTGTCTGTATTGTGAAATCACATTAGGGAACACCGGTTGTACGGATTCCCTTTGTCCATCTTCCGTATGCTCTCCAAACACAGAGGGTTCATAATTTCTGTCCTCGGGGCCAAAAGCACTAACAGGAAATACCGCTGGCTTGTTGCCTGCCGAAGAGCCGAAAGGTTGCCGGACCTCCTCCTCGCTGTCAGTTGGATAAACCACGTCGTCGGGAAGAGTGACAAACGGAGTCCGTGTTTTAACTGTGGGTTTGCATCCCGAGAGGTGGCATTCCTCTGGGTAGCTGGATTTCTCCGGTCCTGCAGGGCAAACACATCTTACAAGCAACTTGTAGAGCACTTAACGGATGGCGCGTTAACTCCAGGTGTTCAAAAAAACTAAGATAAGGAAAGAATTTTAAGTTCTTCCTTTTACATCCTGTCTTCTAATTAGCAAGCTTTTTGTATCACGCCTGTGCAGTACTACACTAAATTTCCATATGACGCCACACGAGCAATTTCAACTATGATTCTTTTAATATTTAAATCCCTATATTCAGAACACATGTCTGTAGGCACTCCACTTGCATCAAGGAAAACATTTGGTAAGAATTATTTAAATGTTATTGTGTTTTGGAGGTCATTAATCTGATATTCTTGGTAGGTCAGTGAGAGCTGCCAACCGGAAAACAAACTGCTTAATATTTGCTCCTTTTCCCCAAAAGGTCACCCACAAAACTGCGTAAATTAATGTTAACCAATATATTTATCGTAGGCTTCTAGTACCCCAGGCATCCTTTTGACTAAATTCACTGCCAATAAGACATTACAGTCATCAGTAGGTGTCAACTGGAAGCGCGACGGAGGACAGCTGAACATGGAAGAAAACTAGAAGCAGGTAAATAGATGAATTATGAATTAATGAATTCATTATTAATTAGTAGCTTAGTTTACAGCCTTCCCCTCCTTGAAACTAGACAGATAAAATTCACTCCTTTTTCCTATAAAATGAATATGCTCCTTTTTCCTATAAAATGAAATAATTCTACCGAAGTCTCTTTCAAGAGAATATAATAGGGGGTGGAAGGCATGGAATTCAAGGCTAATTCAGCCGATTTGGAAAACACTATTTAAAATTGTGCTTCATAAAAAGTAACCTACACCCCTGTGAAAAATATGTGACAAACACAGGTCAAAGGCTGTAGTTACCCAGGCTTATCTCAGTGTATTTCAGCACTGTCTAATAGAGTGCACCAAACTGCGCTTCAAAAATCCTCAGAGATATTCCAGCAAAAATATTGTAAAGCGCAATTGTGAGCTGTAATTTCGTACTGAAAAAAAAATCCGAAGGTTTTGGTTCACTTGACAAGATCCCATGTCTCAGGGGCTCCTGGATGTCTCCAATAGTTTCATCACTTTCTGGAGCTGGAGAAATTGTGAAGTCTGGATCACAGGTGGAAGTCAGTTCTACTGACGAAATCACCTACGGATCAAGGATTAACGCGTCAGGTGAATGACTGGAAAAAAACCCCTTGATTATAGCTCTTCTGTCACTATTCTCTCATCATTCTAAACAATTGCAATGCCTCTCAGAGTTAAGATAAAACAGTTTCAAAAATAAGTAAACACTACCATGCACGCACGGGAAATAAAGCCAAAAAGGTATAGAAGAGACATTCAGCTCGCACCTTGTCAGGTTCCCGTGAAGTCCACTGCTTTTGTCCCAAATCGGAATGCAAAGGTGAGCCTGGCATTGTCCACGGTGGAACTTCAGAATATACGCTCAATGTCAACGCTAGGAAAAATACACAGAGGACAGAAGTCATGCAAAATCATTTTTCTGAGGCTATCTCTGCCCGTTCTGCTTTTACTTTAACTTACGGGACTGATTTATTCTTGACTCTGTAATAATGTTAGACGACTTCTGAAAATTCTCTTCTCTGATCAAGTCGATATCATCCTCCCAAAGACTTCTTGAACCTGGAGACTTTACCAAAAAATAAAAGCAAAAACTTGTTAGACATAAACTGTTTATTCTCTATATAAATATTATCTTTGTGTGACACTTATTTCTAAGTATCTTATTTCTAGGTCTAGTTCCTCAGTATCTCTAGCCCATTCTGGAAGTAAAAAATATCAATTTTCTTGCAGTATTTTAAATACTGAAATATATAATGCATTAGAAAAAAAATTCATATTTAAACTTGCGTGTCCCGTTTCTTTGCATCCCGGAGGAACAGAATCATAATCCAAGAAAGAAAGTTTTAAGCCTTGCTTTGGAACTCTCTAACAATTATATACCGCATTTCAAATCCAGTTGAGGTGAATATAATACTGGTAGCACCAGGAAACAATCATTGTAAAAGCCCTCTGCCGCTTCTCTTCAGAAGAAATCTCTCTGTTTAATATCACACATTATGACCACGTACATTTTTTCAAAGTGGAACCGATCCGAGGAAAAAAGAAACATGTTACATCTTGCAAAGGCATAGTTCTGTGACAAAGATGAGTAAAACTAATTGTCTAACCTAACCACAAAGCGCTACGTTCGGTTCCAAGGGATTTTAATAGGATTGGAGGATTCTAAAAATGAACTCTCTTTTATCCTGCATTTACAGGATACTTTCTTGTACTAAGGTTGGTAAGAATAACTTGGAAAAAAAAGTTTTACCTGTCTGAAGTCAGAAAGGGCATAATTGCTTGAAAGCAGGGGTGACAAAAACCTCTCAGCTGCCAACTCCATCTTATCTGGGTGCTGCTGCCATCCTGGCTGGGAGCGGGGAGCTCTCACCATTATCTCACTAGCTGCTGATCCCTTTACGTGGTGCCCTTGAAATGCAACAGGCTACGCGATAAATTGGAAGTATCGTTAGCTGAAAAGAAGTACTGTTCTGGAACTATCTGCAGTCAATAATGGTACTTCTCATAAATACAACAAAAATAATGTTGGAAACTGCAGAAGAGGGGGGGAAAAAAATACGCTGTTCTCTTTCTTTCTCCTGCACTCCTGCAGCTCGGCAGCAGTAAAGTTTTCGCACAAAGCGGTCAATAGAAAGTGGATGTTCCGACGTAGTACGTGTAATCTTATTTTTGTATTGTAAAACTGGCGTTTAAAACTCTCAGTGGAAAACTTCCCGCAGACAAATGCGCTAAAAAGCGATGAGAAGCCCGTTAGGAGACCGGTTAAATATTTATTAGGGCTTCTTGCAAGGTATTGCAAATAGTTAACCGTTGAATTGAAATTTAAGAAACGCTAATCATTATAGTTCAGTCCCACAGAGATTGTACCTTTGGTTGGCAGTCAGATGTCCTAGGGTCTCTCAGGGCCGCTGCTATTGGGAAAACACGAGCCTCCATTTTCTGTAATAAATTGTCTGTGCAGTTCGGCTGCATATAAAAGTATTGAAAGCTAATCAGCCTAACAATTTAATAATCATTTAAAGTGAAAAGTTAAGCTGAGAAATCTCCTGTCTTTATACAAGAGAAGGCATTTTAAATTACAGCATTTATTTTGGAAGCCAGAACAACCCCTCATAGGATAAGAAACTACGTTTGCTTTTCAAATGGGACAGGATTTAATCTAAAATTCTTTCTTTCATTTCAGACGGGTTGAAATAAGAAGACTAATAATAGCATTGGACAAAAAAGACTCCCCAAAAAAAAGGGGGGGGGGGGNGGGGGGGGGGGGGGGGGGGGGAAGGAGGAAATCAATCAGAAGCATCAAGCACAAACAGATTTGCCAGCATATTTCAACCCAAGTGGTAAAATTCCTAGGAAAGCCACACGTTCAAAAAGGTAGCGAAAGAACAGAAAAAAAATAGATATTAAAGGAAGATGGGGTAGGGAAGAAGTAACAGACATACTAATGTGATATTAAACGTAACTAAATATTATAATTTACATGAAGTTTCTTGTCATACATTTAGTCCTGAAGATTTAGTGGCAATAGGGTCTGCAAGAGGACATCATCTGTTTACTATCAGCTTCTTAGTTGATGCCTCCAAGCAATTTCTAGCTCAACCTCCACAGTTTCATAAACCAGGAATTTTATTCAAGAATTTATCTTTTACGGATAGATATACGTAGGCAAAAATCGGTTACCATAAGGCCAGAAGAATCAAAGTATGAACAGGAAGATGCCTGTATACTTTCTGAGTAAGGCATTTCTGTAAACTGTTTTATAGCTACAAGAGATGGAAAAGCATAGTAAGTTCCAGTTATAGTATTCTTTTTACATGAAAACATCTGAATATTTACCAGGCTTGCAAACCTTACCCGCACAAATAATTGCACAGTTAGGATTTAACTGAACTAAAGCAAAGAAAGATACAGACCTGGAGCCCACATTGTGGCTTTGAACACTAAAAATTGCATGAGGGAACCTTCCTAACACATCACACCAAAAGTATGATTTCTGAACATGAGTTGTCCAGCAGGAGAGGTAAGAGTTCACAAGTCAAATAGGACAAACAGAATTCACTTAAAAATAGAAGCTGACCTAACCTTCATCTTTCACAGGGGGTTCAGACATCTCTTTAGAAGTCTCTGCTTCGTATAATATGCTATTATTTTCCTCCATCTTTTGTAAGCTTTCTAACGCTGTGCTATGTTGAGTCAAAGCTCTTAGAAGAGCGATATCGTTTACCAAATCGGGAAGATTTGATGAATTTTCAGCCGTTGTCGTGCACGTCAGGCAATCCGTTCCTATTCTTTCACCTTTGCAGACTGCACGAAAGGCATTTACGGTCTCTACGTTTTCAAATTCATTTTCACCTATTGCTCTTTCCTCTGGAGGTGAATGGCCATTTCCTAAAGGATAGATAGAACTTCTGGAAATCAGAGTATCCTCCTTACGTGAAATGCCAAATACCTTTTCATGGTCTTCTGCAATATACTGGAATGAGCCGTAACTAGGATCTGATTTTTGTGGCAAAGCCAGTAAAGGACTACATGGTTTGATGTCATCACTCTTAGTATCCCAGAAGTGTTTTAACTCATCATCTGGGGATTTCCTGCATTTCAGCTGTATAACATCATCTTTGGTCCTTTTGTCCATTGCAGAAACCATTCTGCTGGTAGAAATACATGAAATACTTTCCGTTTTCTCAAACATACCGGGTTTAGGGTGACATTCATTATTGTCTGTGTCACCAGGCAAAAAATCAGAGTGCTTGCTTTTTGTCCACGACGTGCCATTAATGGGATGCGCTGCAAAGCCATCGAGATCCTGCTGATCGTTTGCGGCTTCAATACTTAATTGACTTTCATTCCTCTCTTTTACGTCGTGGCCATCACCCAAAAGTTCCACTTCAATTCTGGTCTGGTTCACAGGGTCTTCAGCAATTCTCCCTGCATCTTCAACGCCGTTGTCGGTGAGCTGAGATGGTACACCCTCAGCGCAGCCATTTCCATCCTTGCCATCAAATGTTGAACGTTTGACTTCTTCTTTGCCACTGGGTGCCACTACTTCATCGCAAGAATAAAGTCTCAGTGCGGGATCTTGTGCTACATCTTCTCCCTTTAAGCAATCTGAACTTTGTGAAAGCATGTCTCCTTCAGGGAGCTTGTTCATATCGCTCTCGCACAGGTCTTCATTGTCTGCGTCATTAAAATCAAAAGCCTCCATTAGATTAAAGTTAACTTCCATCACCTGTTCCTCTGGACCGCAGTCTTCACTGTGCATGCTTAATTCCTCCTTTACAATTCCCATTTCAGTCAACGTTACATCCACGGAGAGGTCCAGGTCACGAGGCACTCTTTCTGCTTTTTGTCTCGGCCAAAGCTCACTTTGCAGCTTCACAGATGAATTCTCCTTCAGTCCGTTAGTCACTGAAAGCTCCCTGTATGCTGAGAGGTTTTTTTCAAAGGTGATTGGACTTGCTGAATGCGAAACGTCACCCGAGGATGCGAGAAACTGACTGTCACTCATTCTACTTACGGTGGATTCAGCTAGGAAGCAACTATTTGTATTGCAGGGATCTTGTAAGTCTTGACTTAAACTATTTGCCTTTTCAACACGCATCTGTCCTGCAACTTCTTTATCACCAGGTTGTTCGGTGGAATTTAGAAGCATTTCAGCATTCCATTCTTTTTTACCATTTACAGTTCCCTTTGTAAAAGGCAGGTGCTGAATATCTTGACAGAGTCTTTTGGCAGGGTTGCCTGAAAAAGCAGGTGGGATTGTGCTTTTTTGGTTACACGAACCATCTGTGTTTTCTGACGCCCGAAACACAGAAGGACATTCTGTGACTTCAGATGTTCTTTGCTCGCTGCATCCTTGTGTTGGTTTAGACTTCAAAAGAGCTATTATCTGTGCTGTGCTCCTGATGTTGTGTGACACCGCCCCGCGGCCGGCTGTCTGACTACTGGATGTGGTGTGCCCAGTAATTAGAGGAGATTCTGGCTTCACAATGAACTGGTCAGAGTTTTGCTTCTCTGTCTCCTCATATCTGTCAAGAAACGGAGCTGAAAGCAGTGAGGAGAGAGACATGTGTCCTCTGCCATTATCCGTACGTGCATCTTCCTGAAAGTCTGCAGGTAGATTTGTTTCTGCATCCTTCTTGCAAATCGTAGAAAATAACGGAGAGGTAATGTAAAACTTGGATGGAAAAGGACCCTGACACTGCTTGGATAAAGGCAATATTGTTGGGTTTTCTCCATCTTCCATTGTTGGTATTTTCTTTCCAACTTGGCGCGGCCCTTGGAAACCCTAGGAGAGAAATTTTAAATTTAATTCTACTCAGAAATCAACTTCATATCGTATAATCAATTGTTGAAAATAGGGCATGCTGCATAAAATATCTTCTGATCAAGTAGCGTATGACGATTCCAGAGGTGTGTAGAAATAGCCTCAGGCCCTTGCAGTTTTCACTGCAGCCTTTGCAATAGCAATTCTGCTACACCAAACAAATTTACTAAACTCTGGAGAAAATAGCTACCGGTAACACGTTCTGGCTTACAGTTCTAAAAAACCAGGAAGACATTATCTATATATTTGCCACTCACTAAAATGTGTGCCCTTTGTGTTTTAAAATGCACGTTAACATCAAATACAACTTTTGAAACGAAGACATACCGTAAACTTCCTTTTCAAGC
Source organism: Pluvianellus socialis (assembly GCA_013400795.1). NCBI lineage: Eukaryota > Metazoa > Chordata > Aves > Charadriiformes > Charadriidae > Pluvianellus > Pluvianellus socialis. The sequence continues at coordinate 50,308 of VZTS01017447.1, read as the reverse complement.
CAACTGACAGGTGTCTCGGAGGAATCACACCAGGTTTTACACTGTTTCTATCCACTGCCAGAGTTTCTGCTTTCCTTGGCTGATCTTCAAAAGATTTTTCATTCACTTTCACTGCTTCAACTGTGATCAAGTATCGTTCGCCTTCTAAATCATCTCCAGCATTCACCTAGAAAAGAGAAAGCAGCAGTGCATATATAATAGGGCTATAAAAGGAATGTCTTGTAAATAAATACAGACTTCTAAATATTAAAAAATATTTCCAAAATTTACACACAGTAAATCACAGCTGCCATATAGCTACTTAGATTAAAATATACATATACTATAATGTGTTAGCACTTAGCTTCAAGTTATGCGTATCTAATACTTCACTGTGATACACTGCTTTTACCCAGAAGGAATAAAAATCCATAAATCCTCTGCATTGATTCTGGAAAAACAGTAAGATTTATCAATAAATAGAAGCTGTTTACGCTTTAGATTATTTGTATTGCAGCAGATTTTTATATGCACAATAAGAAAAAGTGCTGCCTTCATTAAAAAAACAAGAGTTCAAAGTGATTCCTGAAACACAAACCACAAACATAAGAAGAAAAGTAAAAGAACCTTCCCCAAAAAACATACCTGTGATTTTATAAAAATACTCTCCAAACATTGTCCTTTATCATCAAACAAGGTAGCCTGCAATGAAAAAATAGAATTTTAAATAACTAATTTTATTTCACAGATCGACTAGATTGCCACTGACAGTCCAGCAGCAGCAGATGACATTAAATCCAACAGTATTAAATCTGAGTCGTTCACCTTATTTCCGCCAGTTCTAATCCTCAGAATTCCATCTTGCCACGTCTTCGATTTTTTCATTTTTTGGTGAGTGTATAGTACCTGTTTTAAATGTGCAAAATGTTGAAATAATAAGAAAGAAAATGTTTGAATAATACTGCGGCTGTAGTCTTGTAATTTAGTACTACTTAGTTGTACGCGGGGTTAAAAATCACTTACAGTAAATTCTTGAGAAGCCATTGCTTTGGCAAAACAGTCAGCCAACTGCTTACTTCACAAATATTCACATCTTCATACAGCCTGGGAGACAAGGAAATGTTCAGAATCCACCAGAATCACAAAGGAAATGTATTGGCAAAAACAGATGTCAGTTCACTTATTTTTTTTCTGAAGAGAGCTAGATGCAAAACAGTGTCAAAACAGTGGGGTATAGCTGATGTGGGCTTTATAAAGAGAAACCTTAAAAATAAGCTCACAGAAAGACTACTGGTTAAAAAATGGCTTTTTTATAGATGCCAACGTATTTTCTAACTTTCAGGGGGGGTTGTTCATTTAAATGAATGGCTGGCAGCTCTGAACTCCACTGATCATACAGACTATTTAGAAGTTTACTGACTCTAGGCTTGGTCATGCATATTTAATTCACGGTAAAGATAACGGTCTCTCAAAATCAGTGGCCCGTGAAGTCAAACCTCTTTACATATTTAAAGTCAGATCGCAGTAACTTTTACAATAGCCGTTGATGATGAAACCAGGAACAAATCGTTATAAAAAGCAGCTCATCTCCAGAAACTGTGACTTAACTGCTGTACGTACTGGCTTATAATATTCCATCACTACTGCCATTTGCATCCATGTTCGGAGAGCTGCACTTGTGATATTAATTCAGTCCGTTAACAGCACTGCAATGACAACGATCACAAGAGACAAGGCAAGATTGCCAGCTCCTCCCATGCTCCCCGTTAGTGAGGAAGTTTATAATAAGAAGGGAAAGAGATTCACACGACTTCTTATGGCTGCCACCTTCTTGGCAGTCCCTGGGTGTGAAACCTAAGAAACGCACACGCTTACAGGACACAGAATTACTGCTAAAAGCAACTGGATGAATGTCAATGCTTACTGTAATTCGGTACGGAATGCCATGGGAACAGGGATGCATAGGAACGCTGCTAAGCCACATTCGCACATATCTGCTTCATCTCTCCACCCACACAACCCCAGGGTTGGCAGGGCCCTCTGGAGACCATCTGGTCCAAGCCCCCTGCCAGAGCAGGGTCACCCACAGCAGGTGGCACAGGATGGCGTCCAGGCAGGTTGGGAATGTCTCCAGAGTTGGAGACTCCACCACCTCTCTGGGCAGCCTCTGCCAGGGCTCTGCCACCCTCAAAGGAAAAAAGTTCCTCCTCATGTTCAGATGGAACTTCCCATGTTCCAGTCTGTGCCCGTCACCTCTTGTCCTGTCACTGGGCACCACTGGAAAAGGACTGGTCCCATCCTCCCGGCACCCTCCCTTTAAGTATTGATGAGCATTGATGAGCTCCCCCTCACCCTGCTCTTCTCCAGACTGAAAAGACCCAACTCCCTCAGCCTTTCCTCATAGGAAAGACGTTCCACCTCCCCAATCATCTTGGTGGCCCTTTGCTGTCCCCTCTCCAGCAGTTCCCTGCGTTTGCTCGGAGACCGNGGCAGGGGGCGCTGCGGCCTCTCGCCCCCCTCCGCTCCGCCGGCGGCGCCGTGCGCATGCGCCGGGCGCGGTGGCGGCCGTTGGGCTGAGGGGGCAGCGCGTGCCGGGGCGCTGAGGGCGGGAAGGATCCGTCGCCTCAGCGCGGCGGCGCTCCCTGATCGCCGTCGGGTGCTGCCACTCGCGGCCTTGAGCCCGGCTTTGGCCTCGCCTGTGGCGGTCATCTGTCCCCTGTCCTCCCCCGGCTCCTGGGTATCCTGCCCTGCCGCTGCCTGCTTCTCCCGAGGTGTGTGGCGCCTTCCGGTGGGCTTCTAGCCGCCCCTGCCCCTCAGCGGCTCCCGGGGGCTCTGTGGTGACTTTGCCCCTCACAGGTGGTGGCTGGGGCGCCCCCTCACAGGGTCGAGAGCTGGCACCCGGCGTAATGGAGGGGAGGGTCCCATGTTGAAGTGGGGGACACAGGGAGGGGATGACTTTGGGCTAGCACGGGCACGCTCACTTTATTATTTTATTCATACAAGGCCCACGAGCAGTCACAGCAGCAGTGCTGGAACCTGCGGTGGTCAGTGCCATTGGCAAACTCCAGTTCTGGCGGTCAGCCGCCTCGGTGACCATGGTTTAGCCAGTTGCTATGGTGTCAATGGTTAAGTAGCGCTAGAAAAGTTTGTTTCACGTTGTGGTTTTGCCCTTTGAAGGGTGAAGAAGGTGAGGTTCTCCTGCAGTTGTGCAGTGCTTCTGGGCCAGTCTGCGTGCAGCTGCTGACAGGGCAGCAGAACGGCTTGTTTTTGTACTCGCCTCTATCCTGCTCCCAAGTGCTTATTCCTGCTGCTTCCCTTCATCAGCTCTGCAGCTTATCCGGCTCCGTAATGAGTTGGTTTAACAGCGGAGAAGGACCAGAAAATAAAAAAAAAACACCACAGAGTTGAACTGGCTTACCAGAGGCGGAAGGTACTCGTAGGGAGGGCTGTGTAGCAACTGAGATGGGAGAGTTGGGCTGCCCTCTTGCTGTCAGTGAACTGTTGGTTCATATAGCTGTATTTATCTAATCATAGTCAGTGCTGCGGGCCTGTGTTTTATTAAAAATCTGCTTTCTGGCTCCCGTGATGACAGAGGAAAGGGTAGTTGTGACAGGACCGACGTGGCGTCTACCTGTATGTAGAAGCAAAGCCTTTCCTTTCAAACTCATAAAAGTTTACTCACATCTCTTGAATGCCTTTAAATGTGGGCTTAAAATGATGTATTGGTTTCATTGCTTAAAATGGGGATGAAGCAGGAGGTCCTACGGTTTTAGGTTAAGAAAACTGCTGGTCCCCATGTGTTAACTTCTGGCCTTTCTTAGCTTGTTTTCCGTAGTTACAAGGCAGGAGGGGAACTTAAACTGCTGCAGCTCTGCCTGTTTGTATATTAGAGTAAGAATACCCAACTGCCTGTTTGTATATTAGAGTAAGAATACCCAACTGCCTGTTTGTATATTAGAGTAAGAATACCCGAGGTGGACTACAGAATGTTTTGTTGAAAGTAGTTTCAGGTTTATTTGGGAGTAAATGTCCAGAAGATGAAGTGTTGCCACTTAATATATGGAAACATTTTCATAGTATAAAAAGTATTTTGAATGACTCTTGCTACTACCCCTGCCTTCTCCTTGCCCCATTTTGCTATTTAAGATGCTCAAAGCAAACAAGTATTTGCATGAGTGCTTAATATAAAAGAATAAAGCATATTTTGTAACTGTTTCATCCAGACATGGATTACGGTTAAATTTGATCATGTTTTTCTAGATCTTTATAACAATAGAAGTTGGGTTTGGAACTGAGCAGTGTACGGGTTAGCACCCACATGCTTAACGTTTGGCTTTTAAAGAGTATAGATAAATTAGTGTAGATTTGTGTGGACCTGTATTATTTTGATTTACATCATTTTTGCTACCCTTGCTTAATTGCCCCTTCTTTTCCTGGTTTCACGCTCGCATGTAGAGGAAAGCTGAGGGATGGCAGCTGTTTTACTTGAACAGAGTGAAGTTTAGAGCCTGTTTTCGCTTTCTTCTGGTTTTAATTGTTTATCAGAAGAGTGCTTGCGGCTTGTGGCTGGCAGTGTAAGAGGTGGCAAGTCAACAAAAAAGCACCATCTTAAACCTTGGCGTTGCAGCTTTCATTGATGAGTTGAGGTTTGCAAGAGCACTTGCAAATGGAGAGAATACCAAAAAAAAAAAAGCGAGTGTTACGAGTTCTTGACAAGCATAAACAGTATTTCCTTAAATCTGGAGTTCCAATCCAGTGTTGTCTCAGCTATAAGTATTTCACTTCTAAATGGACGATTGTATGNCTCTGGGCAGCCTCTGCCAGGGCTCTGCCACCCTCAAAGGAAAAAAGTTCCTCCTCATGTTCAGATGGAACTTCCCATGTTCCAGTCTGTGCCCGTCACCTCTTGTCCTGTCACTGGGCACCACTGGAAAAGGACTGGTCCCATCCTCCCGGCACCCTCCCTTTAAGTATTGATGAGCATTGATGAGCTCCCCCTCACCCTGCTCTTCTCCAGACTGAAAAGACCCAACTCCCTCAGCCTTTCCTCATAGGAAAGACGTTCCACCTCCCCAATCATCTTGGTGGCCCTTTGCTGTCCCCTCTCCAGCAGTTCCCTGCGTTTGCTCGGAGACCGCCCCCGGGGGGGTTCGCCGACGCACAGCGGGGCGGCGGCAGAGGCAGGAGCTCCCCCCGCGGAGCCCCCAGCCGCCGTTAGCCCCAGCCCGGGGCCTGTCACTGCGGCTGAGGGGCTCAATGGCGGCCGCGGCCCGTCCTACCTGTTCCCGGGCGCCAGCGGCGGCCGCGCTCCCCCTCCCGCCTTCGAACTTCCCGCCGCGGCGCGCGTGACGTCACAGCGCCGCGACGCCGGGAGGAAATCACGTGGGCCGCGCCCGGCCGCCCTGCGCATGCGCGGGCGGCGCGGCGGGGGCTTTTCTGCCTGCGGGGGCCGCGCGTCGCGCCGGTACGGACGACGATAGTAGCGGCGGCGGCGGCGGGAGGGAGGGGGCAGGTCCGGCTGCGAGAGGTGGACGGCGCGGCCCGGTGTCCCCCGCCGTGGGCGGCGGCAGNTCTACCTGTATGTAGAAGCAAAGCCTTTCCTTTCAAACTCATAAAAGTTTACTCACATCTCTTGAATGCCTTTAAATGTGGGCTTAAAATGATGTATTGGTTTCATTGCTTAAAATGGGGATGAAGCAGGAGGTCCTACGGTTTTAGGTTAAGAAAACTGCTGGTCCCCATGTGTTAACTTCTGGCCTTTCTTAGCTTGTTTTCCGTAGTTACAAGGCAGGAGGGGAACTTAAACTGCTGCAGCTCTGCCTGTTTGTATATTAGAGTAAGAATACCCAACTGCCTGTTTGTATATTAGAGTAAGAATACCCGAGGTGGACTACAGAATGTTTTGTTGAAAGTAGTTTCAGGTTTATTTGGGAGTAAATGTCCAGAAGATGAAGTGTTGCCACTTAATATATGGAAACATTTTCATAGTATAAAAAGTATTTTGAATGACTCTTGCTACTACCCCTGCCTTCTCCTTGCCCCATTTTGCTATTTAAGATGCTCAAAGCAAACAAGTATTTGCATGAGTGCTTAATATAAAAGAATAAAGCATATTTTGTAACTGTTTCATCCAGACATGGATTACGGTTAAATTTGATCATGTTTTTCTAGATCTTTATAACAATAGAAGTTGGGTTTGGAACTGAGCAGTGTACGGGTTAGCACCCACATGCTTAACGTTTGGCTTTTAAAGAGTATAGATAAATTAGTGTAGATTTGTGTGGACCTGTATTATTTTGATTTACATCATTTTTGCTACCCTTGCTTAATTGCCCCTTCTTTTCCTGGTTTCACGCTCGCATGTAGAGGAAAGCTGAGGGATGGCAGCTGTTTTACTTGAACAGAGTGAAGTTTAGAGCCTGTTTTCGCTTTCTTCTGGTTTTAATTGTTTATCAGAAGAGTGCTTGCGGCTTGTGGCTGGCAGTGTAAGAGGTGGCAAGTCAACAAAAAAGCACCATCTTAAACCTTGGCGTTGCAGCTTTCATTGATGAGTTGAGGTTTGCAAGAGCACTTGCAAATGGAGAGAATACCAAAAAAAAAAAAGCGAGTGTTACGAGTTCTTGACAAGCATAAACAGTATTTCCTTAAATCTGGAGTTCCAATCCAGTGTTGTCTCAGCTATAAGTATTTCACTTCTAAATGGACGATTGTATCCAGATTGTAATTATAGATTCGCAGCTGACATTTGCTCTGACTCTGTATTTCCAAGCTCCTCCAAAGTAATTTTCTCAAAGGTTCATTTCTAAAGCAAGTAGCACAAAGTGGAAAAGGGGAGGGGGAGCCCAGAATACAGCTTGCAGCTGTTTTTCTTTAAGCTTGAATGAGAACCTCTCTCTTGGGGAAGAAGTCCCAAGGCTGAGTGACTCAAAATGCATGAAACACTTAAATGGCTTCTTAAAATAAAGCTTTGCTGTACATAAGCCACATTGATTATATGTCAGTGTGGTCATTTAATACTGTGTTCAGCCACTAGAAGTGTCCCCTAATGATGCTTTACCTTTAATGGCGCAACTCACTATAGCCCTCGGCTAAGTAGTGTGTTGTTCTGCTGATTATTAATATAAATATCTTGCTGAAGGGCTTGAAAGGAGCTTGAACTTCTGCTTGGGTTTGGAGCTTTACCTGGCTTATCTTTTCAAGGTAATTGTCGCCCTTTCACTATCTTGAGTGGTCAGCTCACAGCAGGGGGAGACACTGATATCCGGCTACAGAAGCCTGATTTGCACAATAATTTGAAGACCATTTCCATTTTTGTCATCCTGTTGCAGAGGTGGGCTTCCTCTCTGATGGCTGTAGTCACGTTTCCTTGTATGTTGCCTTGGCAGAGAGCTGAGAAGTCTTTCATATGGTGATTGCTACATTAATTACTCTAATTTTTGTGTTAATTTAATTTTTCCAAAAGCTGTCTGCTTTTGGCAGTATCACTTTGGTTTGCTCATGTAAAATCAAGTACTGTGGTGACTAGCAGGTCTGCTGGAGGACTGGCTAGCTGCAGTGAATTGAAATGTAAACAAAAATGAATAGATACATTAAAAAGTTGATGTATTTTTCAAGGTAAATCTGTGCATTTAAGTCACTTCCCTCTAGTTAGTCCCTAACTTCTAGGAGCCTGATTCTGAGGTTCTGACACAACTTTGTTTGCCGTTAAAAATCGGTGTCAGTTAATGAAAAAGCTTTAATCAAAGAAAGGAAAAAGATCTCTTTAAGTGTAGCACATACTGATTGCCGCAGGGAATTGCGAACAAAAATGTGTTAAAACACATTCAAAGGCAGGATTGGAAGAAGACACTTGAATTCCTGCCCTTTGGTAAGGGCTTGGCAATTCGCAGAGTGAATTGTTACATTTTTGATGTTACAAAGACAGCTTTTAAAAACGAACCTTACTATTACCAGACCTGCCAAGAATCTCAACTAGGTGTCTATCTTTAAATTGTATTTATTTCTAAGTTTTAATAGCTGCTTCTCATTTGGCCGTTGAGCCATAAAGTTTTGCAGCTGGTTCTTCAGCTGCTGTGCACGTGTCCGCGTGTAACCTGTTTGCAGCCACTGGATTTACGACATACGCCTGCTGAGTGTAGTCTTTTGGATGGCCTCTTCAGAAATCTTCTATATTATGCAGCTTTTTTTCTTTTCCCCTGCTTTGCCTTCTACATAAAAGTTCAGAAGTGTATAGCTCTGGGGTTTTTGTGTGTTCTAATGGTTTGCACTGGGAGATATGGGGAGTGGAGAACAAATTATTTCCTTTTTTCAAGTCGAAGTGTGCTTATTTGGAGGGAAATTGTCTGCTGCTGAGATGTAGTTTTTATAGGCTCTCTTTAGCAAGTAGCTTGCTTTTCTGGTGTCGGGGAAGTTATGTATTATTAAAACACACTTTGTGACCTGCACGAATGCTTTAAAGAATTTATATATATATAATTTTAATAGTGCTGCTTATCTGATAACTCGGGAAAGCAATCGGAACTGTGAATCCCATGACTGCTGCTGAAATTCAAAACCGGCTGTTAGAAATCTACTGGGGAGGGCCAACTGTTCAGAAGGCATTCTGGATTAACACAGTATTATAAAAATTAAATTAAAAACCTGCAGTTTGGTACCAGCTTGCCTCCAGTGAATCTCTGTGGCTAAAGGGTGTCCAATACTGGGTGCCATGAGACACGAGTTCTAGCTTAGTTAGTCTTCACTGCGCAGTTATGGTGTGACCAAATCTTCCAGATCTTCTGTGTGCTTTGTATTTTTCTGTGCTACAAATAATGCATGGCTCATGGTCTCACGGGGGATACGTGAGGTTTTTAATGTAAGATAAACCAGGAATGTTTAGTCCTTGAAATAAGAATATTTTGATTTTTCTCAAAGGTTATATTTAACTTTCGGTTGACAGAATGACAGGAATGGAGACGGACACCGCAAGAGACAAAGCCATGGAAGAAGAAAGCACCGAACAGAAAAAGGAGAGAGAGAAGAAGAAGAGGTCAAGGGTTAAACAGGTGCTGGCAGATATAGCGAAACAAGTGGATTTCTGGTTTGGTGATGTTAATCTCCACAAAGATAGATTTCTCCGAGAGCAAATAGAAAAGTCCAGAGATGGGTGTAAGTTTATATTCACTGTATTTCAGTAAACAGATACATTTAACTTTCTTCTTTGTTATATTGCTAATGATGGTTACAAGTTACTTTGAGGTACATGGCTACTCACAGGGAAGATGGTAATTTCATGCTGGAAACCAGCATTAGGATTACCAGCTCAGGAGGCAGAGCTTGGTATGAGTTTTTTAGGAATTGTATTTAGGGTTTCTCTTTACTACCCTCCTGAAGTTAGAGGCATCTGCCACGGTAGAAATGACTGAGAGACTTGGTTTTCTTTTTTTAACTTTGTATAGTTTTAAGAACAAAGAAGGGGTATTTTGCACTTGGAGGTGCAGTAATTGACTTGTAGGGTAGATATATGCAGAAATTAAAGTGTCATTTGGATTTACAGTTAGATGTAGATACTTTTTGTGTCTTTTCTGCACGATTTTGATAAGTGAGAAATTGTGTATTTGCATGTAGGGCTGCTGTGGGTCTTTTCCCTTTGGACAATTTTTGTCACGGTTAATTTGACTTCCGAGTAGGAAATTGAGCTTGGTTTTGAAACTGTCAGTTTCTGAAGAAATTAGTTTACACATTAGCTGCAGTGAGTAGTAGGCTTTTGCTTTAAAAAACAGTATGTGTGTCCTAAATACAGTCTGTCAGTATAATTGTTCAATTAGCTCTGTTATGCCAGATGGACTAGAACTGTGGTATGTCTGTAAAAAGAGTCGGTCCTTTTCCATCATAAGAAGGACAAAAAAAGCTGTTTCCACAAGTGTTTACTTGTTTTTGTTTTCTTAAAGAGTTCATACTTATTGAAGTTTAAATCATTAGTCCAATTGCATTGTGTGAAAAGTCTAACCTTCTAACTGCTTAGTACAGCCCTCAATTATATTGATCTTCAAGGCAGTTTTTAAAAAAGGGAAGAATGAAATTTACCCTGCGTTTTCTAGAGATACTAGAGCTTGTCTGTCTTTTTTTATTAAGACTAATACTACATAATTTTCTGTCAAGGTTTTAGCAGCGTGACTCATTGCAACTGAAGTGCAAGCAGGGGCTCTTTTGTGTTGGGAAGGCTGGGTTAAACACTTAATGGAGTACTTGAAGGAGAAGCATGTTTTCAATGCAAATGGGTTTTGTATTGTAAAACTACATCAGAAAAGGGGTTTTCTTCCTTTCTTTTTAAAGACAATAGTTATCAGTGGGGAGGTAAAAGTACAAAATTCCTTTGATAAAGGTTAGCACAAAAGAAAATTCAATATAGGCTTACCTGAAACTTCAATTTCGATGGTAAAAATTTTCTGTAAATCCGTGTTAGCATGGTTGCATACTGCACTTAGGACTTGCATATTGTTTTACAAAAGTACTAGTGGAGTCTTAATGTCAGATTAGAACACGCAACTAATGCTTTCTACATCACCCCGATTTCATCATTTGCACTTTTTTGTGTCCCTAGATGTCGACATATCACTTCTTGTTTCTTTCAACAAAATGAAAAAGTTGACTACTGATGGCAAACTGATAGCTCGAGCAGTTAAAAGCTCATCTGTTGTAGAGGTATGAAGTATTTTGCTTTTTGCATTTGTTGATACCTGAGTAATAGCGATAGCGGTACTGAAGTAGGCAATAATCTTACAAAAAATGCTTGTTTGTTACTTTTAGTTGGATTTAGAAGGAACGAGAATCAGAAGACGCCAGCCCCTGGGTGAGCAACCAAAGGATGTGGATAGTCGTACAGTCTATGTGGTAAGTTGGATTTGGATATGCCTCATGTCTGGCAGAAGGCTTTATTTTTAACTACAGAAACTCTTTTAAACTTTCTTGCTGTTAATTCCTTAAGAGTGCAAACTCTGCTGTGCGTTGTCTATGACAATCTAATAGCGTACAGTTATTTACTGTGTTAATAGCAACAAAACCAACATAAAGCAGCCACGTAGTCTTATCAGAGTTAAAGTAGATTTTCTTTGAGAACATCATGGATTTAGTACAAGAGATGATTACATGAAGTATAAAAGCTAATAGAATTTGTTTGTCTTTTTTTTTTCCCCCCCCCTTGCAAAAGAAAAAGAACAGTGTGAGGGGAGGAAAATGCATTACAGGTGTACAGAACTGGTAATGCTAAGGCCCATAGACTGGGGTTAATATACATTTTTTATGCATTTAATCATTTTAAATGCCGAGCAATGAGGTGCTTCGTATGCTAGCAAGAAAACGTGCGCTTTGATTTAGCTATTACTGCTTTCCCTTGGCTTTTCTAGTTAATGCCATTAGAGGAGCAACACTGCTACCAAGAAATATTTTCACATTACAGTGATGTAGTCAAAGCTTTGTGATAATAACTTTATTGGTTTTATCAAACCAGGATCTGGCTGAGCTTGCAAGGTAATCAGAGGTACTTCAGAAAGTACAATCCAATTAGCAATGTTACTGCAAGTGCCTCTGGTTTTATAGCACGCAAATGTCATTCTTTTAAAGGCAGAATGTACCAAAATGAGCTAGTCTTACTTTTAGGAGGCTTTAAAAAAAAATAAAATCCTTCTAATAGCACACTATGCTGTGGCTACCATAATACTGAAATAATTCATTAATTTAAATGAAAATAGCTTTTGCTGCTGGAAAAACTCTCCATCTCAACATGGTATTTCCACATGTGTTGGGGTGGAGCACTTATTATCATATTGTTGAACCACTGAAATAGCATGGAAAGAGATCCGATGGTTGGGCTGTCACTTATTTAAAATCCTGTGCAATTTTTAAGTAGAATTGAAGCCGGTGTGGAATTCCCTTTGTCTCTAAAGCCAGCTTTACGTGGCTACTGTCAATTGAGATATATACCTGTAGCTGCTAGCAGATGGATTAGTAATTTTAAGCATGCACCAAGCTTTCCATCATGAAGATACATCATAATTGTGCCCAAAATGCCAGCCCATCCAGATAAAGAGAAGCTGAATTACTCTCATCATTTCATTCTTTAACAAAAGCCCATAAAAGGTTATTTGTTTTTTTAAGTACAGCGTGCCAATCATGGTATTTACCTAACATGATTACAGGAACTGTTTAGAACTTCTCAAATACTTTGCCTGTATCATTTTTGGAAAGGCTATTCCAAATTTAATGAGCTACATAGTCTCTACATAGCTAAGTGATTTTTAATTTTAAGTTTTTCTGTGAGACTGGAATAGATAAGTGGTGTGTTTTGGTAAGTTAGTGAATCCATAGAGATCTTATTTAGAAAATATGTAGCAACCAGTTATCTTCTACTGCGACCAACAAGGATGGGTTTTTTTTTTCCTTTTTAAAGACTAGTGTATGAGGTATCTGCCTTTTATACTGCAATTACAGAAATGTTAAGCTGTGTTAAATGACTGATACGTAGCATGAGGGGGGAGCAGAAGTAGTCGTTGCAAACTTTTTTTTTTACTACAACAAGTAGTTGTTGAAAACTTCTGTTTCATTCTGGAAAATTCTTTCCTCCTCCATTTTGGAGGAAAGAAGGTTACAGTTAAAGCCTCCACTGTGAAGGATTGTCTCCAATTATAGTATGTTTTCTGAATTTATGCTGCAAATCAAAGCTTATCGTCTGAATTGAGACTTAGATGTGTTTCTTTTAGGAACAGTAACTTCATTCGTTCATATTTTTTTACAATATCATTTAATTTAGTGAGGGGTTCATTAAATTATTCTGAAATAAACTTACGGTTAGCGACTTTATTTTCTTATATGCTTGAACATAAACTACACTGACGTACAGTATTATTTTGTATTCGTTCCATAATATTTTTAAAGCTTCAAGTAACTGGCTTTTCAACTTTCTACCAAAACGATAATGAAACCTTTTTCTCAGGCAGGCAAAAGTAGTTTTCTGCCTGAGTGGGATAAATACTGTTTTCCTACAAGGAAAACCTTTTAGTGCAGTAGCTTGTCATGAAAAAGAATGAAGTATTGCTGACTCTCCCTTGTTGTTTAGGCATGAATTTGAGAATAGGGTTTTTAATGGTGTTCAGTTAGGTCTATTTAGAAATTGGTATGATAGGATTTCTCTTTGATTGGTGAAGAAAAATACTTAGGAATGGAGACAGGATGTCTACAAGCTGCTAAAATGAGTTGCTATATTAAGGAGTTTATAGAAATAAGAAACCAGACGGTTTTATTATCCAAGAAGCTGGCAAAAAGAGTCTGCTGCATCTCATCAACTAGGCCATAAGTGCTAACCGCTAAGCCTTAAAATGTCAGCTCCTGGCAGGAATTTATCAGTTTGCATCACGGTTCTTTATTGGCCTACAAGAATTCTTTCTGTGATACCTGGATTATCAACAATTACAAAGGCATAATAAAATCCTTGCGCTTTGCAGTGGGTAGCTAGAGACGATGCAGAATTATGTTTGCTCGAAGGTCTCAACTTTACACAGATATTTCACATTTAAAAGATACAGCTGCAGGTGAGGTCTTGGTATCTGTCTTGGGAAGAAGATAAACATCTAAATATATAATGTAATTGTTAGAGGCATATTAATGATATTAATGATTAGACATCTGTTTTCAGGTCACCTTTTTCACTGCCTGAATACTATGACCTCTTGACAACAATAATTACTGAAATAAAGCTTCTCAATGTTGTCGCATCAAATTTAACTATATTTTGTTGTAACAGCTTTTTTAGTTAAAAGATGTAGTAAACCCTCTGATACAATGGTGATACAGTAGTGAGAAAATGACATTTCTTTTTTGTTTGGTTTGGGTTTCTTTTAGGAGCTGCTTCCCAAAAATGTCAATCACAGTTGGATTGAGCGGGTGTTTGGAAAGTGTGGAAATGTAGTTTATGTTAGTATACCCCGGTATAAGAGTACTGGCGATCCAAAGGGATTTGCTTTTGTTGAATTTGAAACTAAAGAGCAAGCAGAGAAAGCTATTGAGGTGAGTACGTGGAGCCTCTGGTCTGTTAACATTCTCCTGATAGTCATGCTGATTTCTAAGATGCCATAATTTTAAAACTTACCTTAGCAGGAGTTATGTTCCCGACTCCTCCACCCACACCTCCAATCAATCCCATAATTCTTTGAGTTCTTATAATTCTGTTAAGAAGCTGGAGACTTAGTAGAAGCATAGTGGCTATTTTTTGGAATAATTTGTTTGGCTACTCTTGGCATCTTTTATGGGAATAGTGGTATCTGTGGAACAGTACAACGGCTATTAAATTTCATCAGACAAGCCTGGTCTTACCTAATTTTCTGTATCTAAATGTGATTTGAAAGTTTAAAACCCTCTCAATGCCTTTCAATAGCCTTTCCAATTTAATACCTTTCAATAGCATAATGGTAACAGATGCATAAAGATGCATTATACGCTAATACGCTAACAGATGCATTATGCGCTAATAATGTGAAATCCAGCAAGACCTGCACTTAAAAAGCAGAACCCAACAACAAAAAAAAACCCAAAACCCACCCCACCAGTAGCACTGAAAGGACTTTGTGTACCTCTGGAGTTCTGAACGACTAATTCATTCTTGACTGAATATAGGACCGCTGGTTTTAATTTGGGTGGAGGTTCTTTACAAAAGAGAATAGGATTCAATTTTTTTTTTTAGTAATGGCTTGTGGATTTTAATATGTTACTAATTTTTTTTAAAGTTTTTGAATAACCCACCAGAAGAAGCACCGCGGAAACCTGGGATTTTCCCCAAAACAGTGAAGAATAAGCCAGTTCCTGCACTGAATACAAGTAATAGCACTGTAGTAGGTAAGTGTTACTAAGTTAACGGGATCAAGAAGCAAACTATTTTGTGCCTCAACCTCTGAAGAGAGAATTTTGAACTGCTCTTTTACTGCAGTCTAATATCATGTTTCTTAAAAACTTTATAAAAATAAAAATGCACATTGCTGTGTGTTTCCATTAAGAATAGAAGTGGGAAACTAAAATATATAGATCTCTGCCTTTTTGCTTTCCTGCTTGATAATGTATTTTAATTTCTTTATTTCTTCTGCCAGCTACCACCATTAGTCATTGTTAGGCTGGCAGAGCGTTCAAACTGTACAATAAATCATTATCCGACCACTTAGCATTGCCAAAAGACAAATTTGACACAGATTGTTTTAAAAATATTTAGTATTGAAGGGAAAAATACAGACATAAGAGCAAAATTAGACTTAAATGTTAGTGCTGTACAGATGAGTTTGTGATCATCTGACATATTTCAGAGCAAACCTTGTGGTGTTCTTCTCTCTGCTGCAACTTTCTGTGAGAGAACTATGAAAATGTTGGATTTCTGCCTTTCTTCCTCTTTGGAATTCTTGCTATTTGAGCAGGGCAGCTTCTAGCAGAATGAACTTTTTACGGTGTATTTACAATTCCACCTACGTGATTCATAATCACTTGTAAAAAAAATCTGAACAAAAAACAAACAATAAAAAAAACCCCCACCACCAAACTGGAGGATATTTCTGAAAAGAATCGCAAATTCACAGTTGCGCATGTTTCCAATAAATACTACTTACTATAACTTGCACAGCAGGATTGCAGGATTACGTTGCAGCTTTGATGGCTGAAACATTTTCCCTTGTTTCTGATGATGCAATACAATTTCCCAGACTTCAGACATCTTCTAATCTTTTTCGTAAACTTAACGATGAATCATATGTTATATTCTTCACTATTATCGCTAATTCTTTGTTACACTGTAACTACTAAGACCAAAAGAAACCCTAAAGAAAAAAACATGCGTTTTAAACACACTTAAGGTACACTCTGCTGCTTTGTGCTGCACCTTCCCTGTGACAGCTTTGCAGGGAGTAGACATATTGAAAGTAAAATGATCTTTTTTTCTGATTAAGTTAACATTCTTTAATAGGCAAAGAGTTGTTCATTATCTAGTGTGATAGATTCATTGGGCTGAGTACCTCCTTTTATTCTCAGAATATAAATCATCAGCCTTTTTTTATTTTCTTGTCTTCGTTGTTTGGCCTGGAAGGAGGAAGGTATCTCTTCTCAAAGACAAGTAAGAGATGACTTAACAAAATGTGCATTAGCTAATGAGAAGCACAGAAGTCTAGCTCCTTGCTTTTCAATTTGAGAGCAAGTACTTCGGGAATCCTGTAGTCCAGCTGCTCTTGTGACGCAGAGATCTTTCTCACCTTGTGTGAAAAATCTGTGGGTTTTTTTCTCTTCTGCTTAAAAATGCCTGGGAAGAACTCTGGGACAATATATTGCATCTCTCCTGTAGTTAAAGTATGGCAAAGACAGGCATTGCATTTAACAAATATTTAACGTCCCACGTTATCATGATGTTGCGGTATCGTGATTATTTACTTAGGTCTGTTTATCTGATCTAGTTTTTAATCATTGGCAGTTTTAAATACTGTGTTTTTAATACAGAAGAGAAGAAAAAGAAGAAAAAAAAGAAATCCAAAATCAAGAAAGAGAGTAGTGTACAGGCACCTGTAGAGACAAAGGAATCGAACACGAACACTACAACAGAGCAAGCACCCAAGTCAAAAAGACATAGGACTTCGTCGGAGTGTTCGGAAATGGAGGGAACTGAGACTCACAGGCAGCCCTCGAGAAGAGAGAAGAGAAAATGGGACAGAACAGAAAGCTCGGGTTTGCCTTGGGAAAGCAGGCCGGGAAAGAGGAAAAGAACCAGCTCTGGAGATGCTGAGACGACAACTCCCAAAGTCAAGAAACATGTTCAAAAGGATGAAGCCCGTCCTGTGAAAGAGGAAACAACAGAAGCTCCAAAGGATTCCAATGGTAAAGTTTGTTGTGTGTCTTTTTACTATTTTCATTATTTATACGCATGAATGAAATGGCGGGTGTATCTCTTAGAGGTTATGGCAGGCTTAGTAATGAGAGAGAAGTCTAGATAAGGAGAAAAGCTTGAATTAAAGAAACCACATTCTTTGCAGTTGAAATTGTATTTGTAGTGGTCCAAGTTACGTAAACAGGAATCTTGATATGCAGGAGGGCAAGAAGGAAGTCGAGAAAGGGGAGGTTGCAAAGAACATGGCTGGAAAGCAACAAGAAATGTGACAAGTGTCATCTGCGTAATGCAGATGCATTAATGAACTGACTTTTGGAGGCTGATAGGTTTGATAATTGGATTAGTGATTATTCAGTAAACCTTTCAAGCGCTGGTGAAAGGTTCAGATGCTGAAAATTTAACTCGCAAGAGGTTGTTCTGCTTGGCTCAGTAGGTGAAAAATGGTTAATGTGGTGGAGGCATAACAAGGTCAGTCTAGGAATATGTGGTGTTCCCGGCAGTTAAGTTTAAACCTGGTAATGAGTCATTCCAGGGAGATAAGCTGCATGGAGAATAGGAAAGGTAAATCTCATCAGAAGTAAAAATAGTTCACAAAGAAGTGAATATCAATAGAGCTTCACTGAAGCACAGATTAAACAGTCAGCCTAGGCAAATGGTGACAGTATGGTGACAGTGTAAGAATCAAGATAAGATTAAAATACAAAAGAAAAAGCTGATGATCCAAGCTTCTTACATGAGATAAGGAAAAAAACGCAATAAATGGGATTATAAGGTGCATTGAAATCACATTTGGGTTGACCAGAGTCCACCATTTAGACGATAAACTCTTGTAGTTGAGAAAGTGGGCTAGAAATGAGTAGTAGCTTCTGATTTTTGTGAAAGGGTTCTCGTTCATATTTGAATCAAAGAACCAGTTTTCAGTATGATCTATCTCTGATAACAGTAAACTATAAATTCAGGCTGCATTATGTAATACTGTATCTTAAAGTGAATGTTAACATTTTTCTTTCTGGTGTAGACATTTCTGCAGAAGATGACAAAGATAAAAAGGACACATCCCTTTCAAAATCGAAAAGGAAACATAAGAAAAAACACAAAGAAAGACACAAAATGGGTGAAGAAGTCATTCCACTCAGAGTACTCTCCAAGTAGGTTATGAAAACAGATCTATGTCAACTTAATGTTTTAGTCACGTCGTAGCTTTTTTGTAGCATTGCATTTTCCATGGTTAATTATCAATTAGCTTAGTGAAAAAACAGTTTCCTTAGATGTTGGAATTGATTCCATTGCCTGTGTCTTGGTGGGTTGGCACAAAACCTACATTCCAAAGCTTCTTTAAAAAGTCTAGGGCTAGGCATAGGCCGAGTGGGTTCGAATTTTGTGAACGAATTCTGTAATAATTGTGGTAATTATAATTGCAAAAGGCAGTAGGGATTTTTTTCAAATCGTACACATTTTTTTTACCACCCTTCTCCAAACCTCGGGCATTTCGGAAGAATATGGTACGTCATTTTTAATTATGTTATGTGTGGTTTTTAAGTATTTTAAGTATTTTGTCAGTTACAGGAAACTTCTAAGCCACAAGTTTGAAAATATTTTATTGAGTTTATTTCTTAAAAGTATCATGCACAACGATTTCAGCGTTTCCAACTTCTGGAAGTATTTTAATTCAGAGTGTTAAAATCTTTGTATGTCTGACAGTCCATCACCATTGCTAAAGTGCAATTCCAATTTTTATACAACAGAGTTGCATATTAGCAACAGTATTAGCCTGTAGCTGAAAAGGCTTAATTACAAGTTTTAAGGTCCAGCTTAATTACTGCTGTGTAGTTATCAAGTTAATATTAACCACAAATGACCAGTGGTTCCTCAGTAGTCGATATAAAAAACCAAAATATTCATGAATTAAACTGTTGGGCTCTTGGGAGTCACCGCAACTAAAACATGGAAGCACTTACTTTTTAGGCATCCAGCAAGTACCTCCATGTTAAAGTCGAGGGGGTCCTTGCCATCTTGTGCTATATATCGTGGTGCAAAATTGTGCTTTTTAAAAACATGAAGGCCACGTGTGCATCGCAAATACATCTTTTCATCGGTTCCGTTTTGGTACATTGAGGAAAAAAAAGGATTCACCATCACCAAAACATGGAAGCACTTACTGTTCAAAAATGAAGCAAGTACATCCACATTTAAGTTGTGGGGGTCCTTAAATGGAGAAACTAAATAATCACTTAAAAAAAAAAGGCAGAAAAGCATGGTATATATACAGACTTCTGAGTTAAAAAAAAAATGCATGTAAATTACTGCAAGTAAGTTTTTTAAGAGCTGTAGCTAATATTTAGAAACTCATTTAAGAAAATTAGGATCCACCGCCACTGAAACATGGAAGCACTTACTTTTTTAGGCAGCAGGTACCTCCATGTTAAAGCAAAGGGAGTCCTTTAAAAATCAAAAATTTCTTCACATCATTAAACATAACAGGCCACCAAAAAAATTGTCTTGTTCGGCAACACTGGATGCTTTTAGTTCCCGGAGAATCGTGTCTTCATCAGCTTTCAGCCAAAATTCTTTTTCGCCCGGATCTAAAAATCTTGTGACAGAACTGTAGGCGATCAAAGAGAAATCCTGGATGGTGTTTCAGTATTGCGATCAGGATTCACCTCTACTAAAACATGGAAGCACTTACTTTTTTTTAATCACAGAAAGCACCTCCATGTTAAAGTAAAAGGGGTCCAGGAAAAACGGCAGTTGTAACGATGACGTCCTCTTCCGCGGAGCCTGTGAGCGTACTGCATCCAATACAGGGAAAGAGTTTTCAATTTTAGTTAGCTAGAGCAAAGCAGGGGGGAAAATACGTTTGAAAAGAGCATAAGTGTAGCAAATACTTGCCTGACTCATTCCCCGTGGTCTTCTCTTCCTTCGAGTCAAGTTAACAAGTACCTCCTTGAGCTTGTATTTATACCATACCTTGCTGTGGAATGGTGTTGCCTTTTTATCTCTAAGAATCATTACGTGGCTCTTTTGTTATTTTAATGTCTTTGCTCTGTTGAGAATGTATGATCCTGGGTGAGTCTGGATGCTTTTTTGAAGTATACAGTTGTCAATGTTAACAGCTAAAACCATTACCACAAGATATCCTCCTCTTTAAAAATCCTCTATCAGCTTGTTTGATAGCACAGATTAGGGTAACAATGAGTCGTTCTCACAGTGGCACTATAGGCATTGTGTTTCTGTGGAGCAAAGCTCTAGCTGTTTGCAGAAACATCTCCATGTTAAATGTATGTAAATACATAAATTGCTTCCATGTGGTGGTATTTTTTAACCAAAGTGCATTTGAATAGTAAGGAATGTTCTTATCTCGGTAGGTTTTTGGTGAGTTTAACCAGTTGTTGATTTTCTATCAATGATTTTTCTAGAAAATAAATGACTGATTCTTGATATAATAACACAGGAGCGGGTTCACTGAACTAATTCAGTGGATTCAGAGTTCACTGTCTCTGAATTAACTCTGAATCGAGTGCCTGTGCTCTGTGTTGTTCCAGTAGAAAACGCAGTTTACCAAGCTGTTCTGTATTTTTTCTAAATATGTAAAACAAATTTGGGAGTCGTTCTCTTTGTGTGATAGGTTGGTCTTATTAGAACTTGCCTGGAATATTAAAAGCTAAAGCAAAAAAAAAAGGGGGGGGGGGGGAGGTGGATAATGATAAGGCTTAATTTGACCTAAGTGCAGCGAGATCCCTAATGGTAAGAACGGTCTGCAATGCTAACCAAGTTCAGCTTAAGCTGTTTTGTCTTATCCTTGAGTTCCTAAACGTTATTTCCTTGTTTACAACTGACATCCTATGCCTGTGTTATGCTGCTTACAGGACCGAATGGATGGATTTGAAGCAAGAATATTTGGCCCTTCAAAAAGCCAGTATGGCCTCCTTAAAGAAAACGATGTCTCAGATCAAACCTGAGCCTGTGGGAGAGATGGAAACGGAAACTTGTGCGCAGAAAAAGCCTCACTCTGAAAATGACAAATGTAATCCTGTTTGTGATGGGTTTTAATCTTGTTGTCTTCATGATTCTAGTACACAAACATAAGCGATTTAAGACACTGGTCCTCCAGAAACTCTGCAAAATTCTTTTATTTTCAGTAATGTTTTCTCTGAATGTCAAATATTATTAAAAGCAAATCCACCTCATTTAGATCGACTTGGGACTAAGGAATTTTATGACTTAAAGACTAAACAATTAACTTCAGCATATTCCAATAGCACTTCTTAAGTTGAAGGATCTTTTTAGGTGATTGTAATTATAAAAGCCTCAGAGAGGTAAATGAAGAATCAACTTTTTTGATGACGTAGCTGAGGCCTAACTAGTTAAGTCTATAGTCAGGCTTAACTATACTTGCAGTGATTTACAAACCATCTCTAAGGCATTCAAAAAATGGCTCGCAATTGGCTTTTATCAGCTTTATGGTTAAAAATAGCTTTGTAGTTATGTGCTCTTAGTTAAATTTCTGCATTTTTCTTTTTTGCTCTGGGTACTCGGTACATCACTAACGTCAATACTGACATTTCTGTGCCCGTCTGCCTGTTTTTGATCACTCTAGAACTGAGGGTTCAACTATTACCTGTACTTAATAAAGTATCCTTAGAAGACGACCTTGTAGACTGTAAAAACGTCTCTAAGATTCTTTTCTTGGACCTGTTTTCTTTTTCACTGTTTTTACTTACATTGACTTTACCTCGTGAACAGTCTTGATCCAAGATTAAAACAAATTAATAATAATCCGCAGCAGCAGCATTTGATGCCCCTTGTTTGGCTTCTTGTGTACATGACGTTGTTGATGTGCTTTCATAGCATCTTTAGTTAGTCAAACTAAGAAATGTAAAAATTTTTTCTTTTCTTTTTTTCCCCCCCCTTTTCTTTTCAAATTGACCAGCCACCAGTGAAGATTCTGCCCCTCCTGCCAAGGCCAACACAATGGGGCCCCGCTTCGTGAGTGGAGTAATTGTGAAGATCATTAGCACCGAGCCCCTGCCGGGCAGGAAGCAGATCAAGGTAATGCCTTTGTAACCTCAGGGTAGCTGTTAGCCTTTCCTCTTACAGTGCCCCCCAAATGTTTGAATATGGAATACCATTTAAACAAGTCTTACTGTTTTCTTTTCTATTTGTTTGGCCAGTAGCTGTGTACAGATTCTTCTCTAGTACCTGTTAATGGCAGATTTTACAAGGGCGGAATAGGGTAAAAAGGATGTTTCAGAGTAAAAATTAGCCTTCAGAGTGCTTCAAGCAATGTCAAGTTTATAAGGAGAGTAATGACAAAAATAAATAACGCTGTGGAGGATGAGTAGCTCTTTCCAGTAAAAAAGAGAAGTTGAAGACAAAATGGGTGCGGTGTTCTGTATTTGTCTGGCACAGTTCAGATCAAGAAATCTGTACTAATGTATTGAGGGGGTTTTACAATTAACAAGAATTTGTGGGCAAGAAAGTGTGCTCTGCTTGGGAAAACAATTGTATTTTTCCCAGCAAGAAATTCCCAGTAACAAAAGCTCCAGTTCGGTGGGAGTGACAGCAGTACATCTTACTTGGTAATTCATTCGCCCCTTTCTTTTTTTTTCCCACCTATGGCAAGTGCTCTTTTTTCTCAATTTAAAAGAAAGTGTTCAGGATAACTTTAATTTTGTTTTATGTCACGTTATGAAAATTACACATGTTAAGTAGAATATCTTCTTTTAGGGGAAATAGCAGTTTTAAGCTGTGTCATGTGAAATAGAAATATTAAAAGTTTTCCAAAGGAAATAACAAGCTTTTTCCAGATACTGAATTTTCCATGAGTGTGACACAGGACGTTTTCTTTCACAAATTGCACTTCTGGATGAATAACAACTGGAAAGAATTTAAACAACTTTAACTCACCTTGGAATAAATATTCAGACCACTTAAGACAATGAGAGAATGGTTCGAAATGTGAGTTCTGAGCTGACTTATCAAACTACCTACATTTGTAGCTGTGTAGGCCACTTAAAGTCACTGGCTGCTTGCAAGTGTTTGAAGTTCAGTGTGTGTGTAAATCTAGGGAGGATGAGAGATGTGGCTCTGGCTGAAAACAACCTGATGATAGAGTTTCAACTTCATCAGTCTTATCGGTGTAGGTGAATTTGTAGGCAGTTGTCTGAGTGCTGGAGACAGGGAGGGAATGTAGTAGTTGTCACTGTAACGTTTGAGGGCCCCTCTGGCTGCAGTCTACACCTTACTGTGTTAATTTTGTGCCACAACTTAACGTGTTGCGGTCAGGAGGTAAGCTGACTGCTCCCACAATAGCTGAAAACAAACTTAAGTTTGATATTTCCAGGTTTTTCCAGGTAACGCTTTTGCTTTAGTTCTAGGGAAGCGTTTCAGGGAAAACTAAAGCTTTGTTTGGGGGACAAAGTGAGGTAGGGGTGAGCATTGCCATTATTCATCCTATCTTTATTTCTCCTAATAAGTACATAGGCAAAACATTTCACAAACTGTTGGCAAACAAGGGAGGCAAGGTTTTTAGAGGGGCGTGTAATTGCAGACTCAGTCTGTAGTTGAAAGAAACAATAATCTTTAGGGTGCACCAGCGCTTTTGCGGGTCAGCAGTGGAACCTGTAAACTGCACTTGGCACTTACTGGATTTTTCTGGCCATAGTCTTTGCTTTTATGAAAGGCATAATTCTGACCAAACCTCGCTTTGCCTGTGTTCCTGGACTGTCATAGCTACAGTAAACACTGCCATAAAGCAATGCACCTAGGGGTTTTTTGTCCTTAATAAATTGCCAGAATTGAACTATAATTCTCATTTTGTCAGGCTTAATTACTTCCACACACTGGAAAGGTCTTTGCAGAGTAGTTTCAATACAGCTTCAATGTTTTACTTTTTTACTTCACTCCTTGGCTGTTTCGCTATTAAGTCCTTCTCAGATCATAACACTTGCCAGCTCCAGTAAACTGCTCGGGTCCTTGTGGTTTTCGGTGTAAGCATGACTTTGGGATACTGGAATTAAGAGTGGAGAGCGGCTTTGGTTGCCTCTCAAACGATCTACACGATATTGGCACTTAAGTTTTGTTTTAAGGCCCTCCTTGGTAGTGGAGGGTTAAAAGCAGTGTGTAATTCTTGAATAGAAGCATCTTCCTTGAGCTGCCTGCTGTGAACAAAATTGACTAGGAATGTGTGGTCTTAGTTAATTTCCCTAACAGCAGGTATTACAAGTCAAGTACTTCATCTGAAAGAGCATGTGTGACTCTTCTTCCTTCAGCTCTTAGTGAGATTTTTCAGGCAGAGGTCATTCCATAAAGATAGGAAGGGGTTTTTTTGCTACTACTCATTTCTCAAGTAAGCCACAAATGAGCTTGCTTTTACATAATTCACGCAGACAATGAAGTTAGATATTTTTCTGTTGCACGAATGTATGTCGGTGTTACAGTACACAAATAATATTTTTTAAAGTCAATGCAGATACGGTATTGAAATAGATGGATAACTACTTATGCTCCATTAGTAAATTTATTCTTGTACACAAAATACGATCTTCAGGAATTACTGCTTTAAATTGTTCTTGGAGGGCAGGATGAAAGATAAATAGATGTTGTAGGCTCATAAATCAGAATTCAGCTATGACCTTCTTGGCAAAATGTATTAATTCAAAACTGTTTGACGAGAGATTCATTGATTAAATGAAAAAGTCAAGTCACTGTCTTCTACTTCACGACCTTTTAGAAAATGTCAGTGACCTACAAATTGAATGGTCAAAAAGTCGTTCCTTTCCTGTTCTTTTCTAAAGTCTGGTCTATGGTCTATGTTCTCTCCCATGCTTTGATAGGATGCTCTGGCAGTGCTGGCTGATGTTGCTTACGTTGACATGCTGGAGGGAGACACAGAATGTCATGTCCGTTTTAAAACTCCCGAGGATGCGCAGATTGTCATGAAATCGTACAAAGAAATACAGATCAAAAACAATTGGAAATTCGAAGTTCTCACTGGTAAGATTTCTTTCTTTAATGGTAGTCCAGGAGAAGACATTAAGTACTGTGAAAAAGATTGTATCGCCTGGTAGCTTTATGGATATATTTGGATAATTTGGTCAGGGAAACTTCTGCGGGTTGGTTTTTTTTTGGTGTTTTGGGTTTTTTTTTTTCTGAGAGTCTTCTCATTTCACTATTGTAGTGAAATTGGTGAAACACTTAAGCTTTTTATGCCACTGTTCAGAGCAAAAGAATGATTTTGCTTGCCTTTATCAAATTATGTTTGAGAGATTTATTTACATCACTTTTAGTGGCAACAGCCTATAGAGCGTAGTTCACATTTTAGCATTATGAATATGACATTCTGATGATGCAAAATAATTTTAAACTAAGATTTTTTTTCATTAAAATACTGATTTTATGATTGAAATAACAGGCCAAGGATCTAACAGCGTGGATACACTTAGAGTGGTTTTAGCACTTGCCTTCTAATTAATCTTTTTTTTCCCAGGAAGTTGAATAACTTATGGCCAAGTACTGCCTTTTTTAAATTGTAATTGCACTAAAATTTTTACTGGTTTACTTTGGAACTTTATCCTAACGTGTGTTGTTATTTTCTAAAATTACTCTGCTGTTTTAAATTGGTACCTTCTATTAGATTGGACTAGTCTTCCAAGTGTAGGGAAACCTCTTTAAGGAAGTGAGGGGTAGAAGGTGGCGGGAGGAGGGAATTTTCTCAAACTTTGTTACTCTATTCGTAAGTTTTAAATTCTAGACATGCGCTAAAAATTCCAAATGGGGGAAAAAAAAACCCCAAAACACCCCAGATAAAACAAACCAGATGAGATTTTCTCATCTGTGTACTGAAATATTTTACCACACTCCTGCACAGACTTTCACATAGGGCCCCGTTCCGTGCATGCGGGGATGTAAACCCTCATACATGTCAATTAAGGATTGCAGAAGGAAGAGCTATCATCATACCTTCGTTGTAGGAAAGTTAATTAAAGTTTGAGACTCACTGAATGCTGCTAGTGTCATTTGGAGATAGATTTGTCTCCAGAGTGTTCTGTGTTCCGGAGATCCAGAAATCACTTGAAATACGGCATTTTACAGCTGTGTGCTCTGTGTGTGTTCGTCTCTGGTTTTGTATCCTTATATAAAAGAGTGTGGTAGTAGATTGGGAGTAAGTACAACACTGTGGGAGCATTCCATTCATAGTCTTAAGATTATTTTTTTTTGTTTTCCAAACTGGTTCATTGAAATAAGAATGGAAAGGCTTCTGAAGAATGCAGAAGTGACTCACAGTAAGGAGTTCAGCTTTACTTGGTGGCATAATACAGAGAATAAGGAAAGAATCTTTAATGCTCCCTACTGCAGGCACTGAAGCTTTCCGAGTAATATTTTACTTCTTAGAACTTGACTTTGACTAAATGTCGTCAGCTTATCGTGTGATATTAAATATCTATGGGAATGTTTGCAAGTTATTGTGATTGAATGTATAATGCTGCTAAAAAGTACGCAAAATCGGTTCTCAGAATTATTGATTTGATAACTTTGGCAGGAACCTTTTCCAAGATCACTTGGAAACTTGCCTGTAACTGAAGATTTCCCATGAAACCATGCCACATTACATCAGAAAATTCCCATCGTGATAATTATAGCACAAACCAGAGGGAACAGTGGCAAAACGCTTCTTAGTGCAAAACAGCCGCTGAAAAAAGCTGCAAAATTATTTCCTCTCCTGTTCCCCCCCATATTAAAGTATGCCTAACTGCCTGTGAAGTCCTCACAGTCTGCTTCTAACAATGGCTTTGATGATCTCAGTCATTCTTACAGTCATTTATTTTTTTTTCCTGCTAGTTGGTTAAAAACAGTCAGAGGTTGAGTACATCAGTCAATCAAAGAGCCTCCAAGTGCTATGGCGAAACTTCCGCTAAAACAGAGCTCCTTCTGCTAACTACACCTTGAGACTGGTGTTTGCGTATTTCCACAGTTCTTATTGTTGCGTTTCTAAAACTCCTTGCTTGGGAAAGCTTAGTTAGATACCTTGGCAATCCAGGCCTGAAAGTTAATAAAATGTATACGACCTTGATTTGGGTCCTGTCGGACCTTGGAGTCAGTTTTCCTTGGACAGTTTCTCTTTTCTTTGCTCACCTGGGGGTGTGGGGCTCAGATGGTGCAATGCTCTATGACTTGTCTGACTACCAAATTTAAGACTGGTGGGGAAATACTGGTTAGGTTTCCCTCACGGGTATTTTCATGTGTGTTTACCTTAGAAAATGGCTGGAGAGCAGCCCTGAGGAGAAGGACTTGGGAGTGCTCATGGATGAGAAGCTCAACATGAGCCGGCAGTGCGTGCTGGCAGCCCAGAAAGCCAGCCGTATCCTGGGTTGCATCAAAAGAAGCGTGACCAGCAGGGCACGGGAGGTGATTCTCCCCCTCTACTCTGCGCTTGTGAGACCCCACCTGGACTACTGTGTCCAGTTCTGGAGTCCTCAACATAGAAAGGACATTGAACTGTTGGAACAGGTCCACCGAAGGGCCACTAAGATGATCAGAGGGATGGAGCACCTCTCCTATAAGGACAGGCTGAGAGAGCTGGGGCTGTTCAGCCTGGAGAAGAGAAGGCTCCGGGGAGACCTGATAGCAGCCTTCCAGTATCTGAAGGGAGCCTACAGGAGAGCTGGAGAGGGACTCTTTGTCGGGAAGTCTAGTGATAGGACAAGGGGTAATGCTTTTAAATTGGAAGAGGGGAGATTTAGATTAGATATTAGGAAGAAGTTCTTTACTGTGAGGGTGGTGAGGCACTGGAACAGGTTGCCCAGAGAAGCTGTGGATGCTCCATCCCTGGAAGTGTTTAAGGCCAGGCTGGATGGGGCTTTGAGCAACCTGCTCTAGTGAGAGGTGTCCCTGCCCATGGCAGGGGGGTTGGAACTTGATGATCTTTAAGGTCCCTTCCAACTCTAACCATTCTATGATTCTATGAGAAGATTCCTCCCCATCGCAGCTGAAAACACTGCTTCCACTTGTGTTAAACTTTTATTTATGTACTGTAATGTTAATTTGTTTTTCAAGGCGATCACGAACAACGTTACTGGCAGAAGATTTTGGTGGACAGACAAGCTAAACTGAACCAGCCTCGAGAAAAGAAGCGGGGCACTGAGAAGGTAACCTGCAAGTCTTTTTTTTTTTTTTTTTTTCCTGTACAGCCATGGTTGAAAATATGACTGTTTCTGTGTAGGTCTACATTTTCGGTACTTTAATGTTTGGCCCTGTATTTAGTCCAGTTAAATCACTTGCTACTGACTTTGCAGCAGGGTTTTACAGCTGCAAAATAGACAACGTGCGGCTTTGCTCGTCCAGTTGCCGAATGCAAGGCTTGTCTTTATGGAGACAATGGGAGAAAGTTAAGTCCATGACTGAAGGCATGAAGTTAATTTGTAAGCTGGTTTTCCTTTAAAAAACTGATGAAGAATTCATTAAAAAGTTACGTAGTCTTGATTTGTTGTAGTGTGATCAAGTAGTGCTTAGTCTTAATTCTCCAGTAGGATTAAGAAAATGTTTTTCTTCAGAATGAATCTCTCTTTTCACGATTGACAATTTTTTTTTTTTAGTGTACGGTTCTGTGCTGTGGTGAACACTGGTGTGTTCCTCATGTAGTCCAGAACCTGTGCCCCAGTGTGCCTGACAAACCTGCATGCTGCTGGGAGCATCAGCTAAGCTGCTTCCAGACCAAAACTGCCTCACATCTAGCGACGTTTCCCTCTAACCTTGACCTTGCTGTGCCTGTCAGGCCGCAGTCGATGGAGTGTTGCGTGAACTTGCAGGCTTGCAGTCTCAACTCTTGCCCCAGAAGATCCTTCCAGGCATGAAGGGTCCTTCCTTAAGCCAGTCAGATCCTTTACCTGACAGAGAGGAGCCAGAGGGTATTTCACCGGCATTTTATTGCTGGGTTGACTCCACACACATTGCAGATAAGGGTTCTGGGTTGACTTTAACCTGAATCTTCATGCTGTTGATTGCATAACTTCAAAATCATCTGACCTTAATTATTTTCTGGTGACTTCAGAGACTTACTGTAATGTTTGTTTCCAAGATGCTCCAGTGATGCACACAATACAAAAAATTTCCTAGTTGCTCCATACATAATTGAAAAGAAATATTACATTGACCTAAAGAAACAGCAATGGTGCAGGTCAAAACCTTGTCTTGTACAAGGCATGTTTTACACACATTATGTTGTCGGTTTACATGTTCTTTGAGAGATCCCCAAAACATGAATCTAATTCTGTGAAACAAAGGTGTCCATAAAGAATTTCCCCAAATGACTGATTTAATTTTCTTAAAAGCATAAAAATAGCATTGGCTCTAGCCGTTATTCTTTAATATAAGCAGTAAGGTACTGTGAAACCCGTGCAGCTTTACGGCCTTTTGCTCAGTGCTGCCAGGTTTTTTCTTTTTTTTTTTTAATGTACTTTTACTTTTTTAAACAAAAGGTGCCAGTGACACCTTTGACTTCACTTTGGCCTGTAAGTGCCCTGCTGCCAAGTTTCTGTTCTTCATCTTTTGAAGATTGGTATTTGTTGACCAAACTGGTGTAAATTGGCCAGTAATGTACCTCATCTGGGCTTGCGAATATAAACTGTCCCAGTTCTGCCTAACAATAGCAGCAGCGAGGGTGCAAACGCCCGCTCCTCCCCCTTACCCATCGCCTTGCAACACTGGGAGGTGTTAACTTCAAAGCCTAGGGAATACTATTTAAATGCTAACACTGTTAAGCAAAGCATCAAGTAAAGAATGCCTCGCTATAGTCACTGACTCTTAACCCTTTCATTACTTTTTGACAGTCTGTATTCCACAAATACGGACCGATAATAAGAGTTTCTTACTGTGTTCGTGAATATTAATCTTTTATTTGAAAAATCTTGCAAAGTACTCAAAGTTGATTTCTTTGAAGGTCACAATAAAAGGAAGGGGGAAAGTAATATAATGATTATTAAACATGTACAGCTGAATATGCCATTAGTGTGTCTTTCTTGTAAAGATCTACTCTGTTAAAGGTTTTTAAATACCTTACAAAGATGTCTTTAAAGATGAGCCTTTGCCTATTAGCTGTTTTATACACATCATCAAAGGCATCAAAACCTGGTCCGTTTGATCCATAATTCCACAGACTGCAAGTATGAAGATTGAATATTTTGAATCCCAGTTTTAAATAGGCCGAATGGTTACTGCTTCTGAGCCGTTCGGTAAAGACAGCATCTAACACTTTCTTTCAATTAGCGTCTAAATGTAGGTTTAAAAGTTACATTCGTATAAGCTATATACTTGCAGTGATGTCAGTGTATTTATAGTAATAGTGAACGTACATATCTTTGCACGGACGATGTCACCTTACAGGGATGCTTCTGAGTGTAACTTCAGGCAATTTGAGATTCCTGTGTTCCATGTGTTCTAGGCAGTACAGGCTTACTCAGCTTTCGGGTGCTGCGGCATGCCAGGGTTCAGGATTAATGGGCACTTTAGCAGAGAGTTTGTGCCTCCCACCCCCCACCCAATCCCCCCCCCAAAAAAAAGGGAAATAAAAAAGCGGTAGAGATTTTACTTTCTCTGGCATAGTTTTTAGAATAAACTAAATGTCCAAAAGAGATTAGGTATCCCAAGGTTCCCTGGAACTTGTGGGTAATGCCTAGCCATCCTTTGGACTTAAAAAGGTGTTCAGTGTCGGGCTTTGCCCCCAGACCCAGTCGTTCATTGTCACCTCTGTGCTCTCCTTTGCTGCCCCTTCCAAATCCGTGTTCTCTTCAGTCTGTTGTTCAACTGCATGATAAAACCACCTTAGTGTTTCAGTGATACAGACTAAAAACCTCCTTGCCCCAACTGTTTCTTCAGGGCAGCACCAGTTTATGCAGATGGAAAAGCAATTCTTCAGTCTGTAGCCTTAAACTCTCTGGACTGATCCGAGTCTCCTGCTCACAAAGCCAAGGCAGGAGTGTCCTTGTCTTCTGGGGGAGGTGCTGCTAAACCTGGTTTACACCTTGTACGCCCCCTTACACAGAAGGAAAGGAGGAAGTTTAAGGGGGTGGGAGTGGTGGTAGAAGTGAAAGGCATTTGGTGAGGAAGTGAGAATTGGGTATTTGCCAAGGGCGGAATAATTTGCGGAGGAGAGTGGAAATGCCCGGGCACAACCCACCCTATTCTCTTCTGATTTATGCCTGGGGTCGGAGCCTGTGTCCTTGCAGGAATGACCGGTTCCCTGTCTGCACCAGTGCGGAGACGTCTCGCTCCAGAGCACAAATAAGCCCTTCTCCCTGCGTCTCTGAAGTTGGTATCTATGGAAGGGCTGGGTGCCTGTTTGGAGCTGCGGGCTTAGAAACAGCTGCTGGAACCGGACTGATTACCTGAAAATGGGAATCCTTGAGGCCCCTTGCAAATTCTCCACCTCTGAGGTGCTGGTATAGAAACACAGATATGAAGCGGGCAGGCAGTTCCCTTTGTAAAGCTTTCCTTGCAGTGTTTGTGATTTTCCATCCCACATGCTGACCAAATAAATCACTGTACTGCTCACTTTGTTTTAAAAGATTTTAACTCTTTTAATGCATTTATCAGATACCAGAGAGGAAAAGTAACTCTGTTAGGTCTTTAGATCAATTTTATTTCTGGAGAACGGCTGAGAAAGTCATCTACCAGAACTTACTGTCTGATTCTGTTGAGAACAAGTTAAGGACTGCAGTCAAGTTAAAGGCTGGGGGCCCATCAGTGTAATTATACTGCAGCACAGCAAACGCTGCATCCGTGCAGCATCAGCAGAGAGCGGAATTCCTGGTTGCCGTAATTGATGCGTAACTTTCCCCTTCCGCGCTGTGTACGAGACGCAGTGGCTGCGGACATATCCACAGGACCGTGGGAGCAGCTAAATAGTACACGACTTGATTTATGTGTGAAACTTCAAATCTAGCAAACTCTTTACTGGACTGTCTGGTGAGTAAGTGCCCCTTGATGCCAGCGCCAGCTAATACGTTTTAGTAGTCTCCATCAGATAAGTGAATGTGGATTTATGCTGGTGTGTTACAGATGTGCCTAGATTCACAAGAGTTTCCTGCTTTCTCACTTTTTATTCAGATTAGGCAGCCTGACTTGTTACTTGCGTTTTATTTTCTTCTTATCTTTTTTTTCCCATCTTATTCATGTGACAGTTACTGTGTGAGCTCTTGCTTATGGTTTAAAAAAAAACTTCATGGGGTATCACAGTAACAGAGTGTGTGCCTTTGCCTTTGGGTATTAGTATGACTTAGTTGCAGTCCTGTGGTTAAAGCTGTGAATGTTCTAGTACAGATGCTTTAAAAACAAGTACGCTTGTAATGTTGTTCTCAGTGTTTGTGTTCTGCCTGAAGATACAATACACAGAAGCTGAAAGTTAGTAGGTTATTTATGTTCTGCAGGCGCATTTCTTGTATCCCTGTACTGGGTGCAGCTAACTGGGCACCCTAGTAATTTAATATAAGCAATCTCCCTAAAATGCAACTGAAAACAAACAGATCCCTGGTCAGACCGGGTTTTGAGTTGGGGATTCCTAACCTCAGTGCTCCTCCAAACTGTACTGTTACTTCTCAAGATGAATTCTCATTAGGGTTGTTCTACGTATTGTGCTGTTTTCCCAGCCTGAAGGATGGCCCCCATCTGGATTTCAGTGGTTTTTTTCTTTGCCGAGTGTAGAAAATGACACACTATTCCTAAGGCATTTTTTAATGGTCTGACCTTGACTTCTTCCATCAGTAACAGCGTGAATCCAATAAAAGGGTAGGATTTTTAACTTGCCCTATGAGAATGGTGGTGGTGTATTTCTGCAGTTTTGTTCTCTTCAGTCCACGTTAGGAGGGAGAAGGGATGGACTGAAGGATGCTGCACTGGCCAGAGATTGAAGAGATGCCTTACTATTTTTGATGGCTCTGAGGCAATACCGAAATAAATTACACCAGGGCTGCTTGAACTTTTTTTGGTCAGATGTACAGGTTAAGCTCAGCTGTCCAAAGATTAGCTTTTTCTTATGAAGTGTGGTAAATCGGTGAATAATATATTCTTGATTGTGAACTTAAAATTGTGACAGTATAATTTTCCTCTAATCTTTTCTGCAATATTTTTCCTGTTCGCAGTTGATTGCTAAAGCAGAAAGAATGAGACTCGAAAAGACTCAACAGACAAGTAAACATATTCGCTTCACTGAAGATTAACTAACCAAGACTGATTGTCATCTTGAAAGTGAACTAGGTATTAAAAAAACCCCGAAAACTAACAACAACCAACCGAAAACAAACCCCACAGACACCACTGCTTACAGCAACTAAACCGTTTTTAAGAAGGCATCAAAACCTGGTCCGTTTAATCCATAATTCCACAGACTGCAAGTATGAAGATTGTTTTGAATCCCATTTTTAAATAGGCTGAATGTTTACTGCTTCTGAGCCGTTAGGTAAAGCTTTCTGGGGAAAAAAAAAAACTGTATTAAGAGATCTTGCTTTATTTCACTTCTGGTTTTGGGGTGGTTTTTTTTGTATGTTGAAGTTTTATACACTAGGTTATGAAATAAAACGCTTGAGAAATTTTCAGTTGTGCATCTCTAATTCTTCCATCTGCTTTATGCCACTATAAATAATAAAACTTGCTAATGCTAAATAAACCTCTTTAGGCCTCTGTTTAGTCCCTCAGACTGTTCAAAAATACAGTAGAATGACTACAGAATCTTCCATTTATTTTTAAAGTGGCGAGGACTTTGAGGAAAATCTGTCTTTGAGAAGTCTGGAGGAAAATTTACTTGAATGAAGCGCGTGCTAAACTAAGTTCAGGCTGTTTTTTAGAAGATGCATCGGGGGAAGAAATAAGAAAACCTTTGTTACATCTGGTAACTCTAGCTCCAGAAGTAATTCTCACTTACAGATAAGTGTTGAAGTCATGTAGTTCACAAGTTAAAATGATGATTTTAACGTGCTTTCAAGTATTTCCTCGTAGCTTGGCAATATTTAAAAAACAAAAAAGCCCCTAAACTTAAAGTTGGAATAATATAAACGATTGCACTTATCACTGAGGCTACTCTTAAAGCTCTCTCCATTAATGTAAAGATGAATTTATGTGCTTATTTGTGAGATTGATTTAGTGAATTTTATTGCAGGGCAAATAAGATGCCAACGCACTGGTTTATAAAAGTGTGAAACTTCCTTATAAATAGAAGGATAAGCATGTTTTGAAACTAGAAGTACATTCCCAAAATACCATCGGAGGCTCTTGAAGGAAACTGTCAATGACACGAGGTGTTTTTGCAGCTAGAGATTTTGCTGGTAAGATAGGTTAACACGTCAAAATTTTATGCTGTCAAATTACTGGAGCAGTGTAGGTATTTTAATGATACGTGTTATAATAAAACAATATTTGGTGGCACTGGTATATTTTTGCTAAGAAGAGTCTGCGTTAATTCTGCTGAATCCTTGAAAGCAGTGTGGGTGTAACACCCATGGTAGCTTTGCAGTCAGGGAGAACAGGGGGCAAAGGAGGCAAAAAAAAAAATAGGAAAAAATATTTTTTTAAGAGATTTATACCAAAGCATCTGAACTGTAATCAAACCAGCACTGTGAGAGTGGAGTGTTTATGGAGCACCATTTATGTGCTGCTACTTGTGATGTGGCCTAATGCAGCAGCAACAGGAACTGGGTGCTTTCACGATCCGTAGGGTCAGTTGCCACCGGCATCGGTCTCCATCCTTCGTTCCCACAAGACTGGGATTAGCGTCCGAGCCACCAGCAGTCGGCATCCCTCTCCCTGGGCTGTGAGGGAATGGGGAGGATCACCACCAGGCCCTGGAGAGGGTATGGCGGTGATCAAACTGCAGATAGCAGGAACACAGAGGGGGGGGGGAAAGTGCAAGATAAGAGGTGAACTTCAGCGGGGTGGGATGGTGGAGGGGAAAAGCTTGCTAAGGATTCTTGGAAATTGCGCAAGGACAATTCCTCCCGGGAGCATGCAGGGGAAAGGTCGGGAGAAAGGGCAGGAACCTGTGTGGCAGGCCCTCATGTGCAGACTTCTGTAGTACTCAGGTGTCCAGTCCAAATGCAGGATTTCTTTTTTTATATTACTATTTAATCTTTAGCTCCTCTGTTTTTCTAGGTGGGTAAGGTACTGGGTGACACAGTAGAAAGAACCGAAATATGAAAAGAATTGATCAATGAGCATCTTCTAGGCATCCTGCCTGAAAGACAGGAAATTTTTATTTTTTTCATTTCTGTGATGTGAAGGGGGGAAAAAAATAAACCCAACAGCCTACTCTGGGTAAAATGTTTTGGCTTTTTTGTGCTGAGATTCATTTAAGTCAAAAATTTATCCATGCTATAAATAATTCAGACCATAAATGATTCAGACTTTTTCTGGTTAGTGGAGAGTGCAGCAGAATTGCAAAAGCATAAGTTTTGGAGTTTTGCTGTTTAATTAATAATTCCTGACTTGAACACATAGCAAGAGAAGTCACCCTTCTGTTCCTTTCCATATTTATATAGGTTAAGTATTTACAATTAAGTATCAGTTTTCTTTTTGTTCTTTTTCAAACTGGCGCAGAAACCTGCTTCAGTGAGGAAAGGTGTTTAGTTCTTTCTGAAGAAGTTAATGATAGCATTTTTGCCACTTCTTTCAGAAGTTACGTATGGAGAGTGTGGTCTAGATGCTTTTACAAAAGAAGTTTGAGTTCTTAAGTACGCCAGAATCATTTGTGTATTATTTTTTTTCTTTAAGTACATGTGACAGTTAATATCTGCTGCTCTTAGCCTTCTTCATCAACATATGCTAAGAAGAGGAGCCCATCTGTTGAGTTTTACCATCCTGAGAGTTGCATCCCTAAAGGTACTTTGTATTTGACCTTGGCAATGGAGGGTGCCTTAAACAAAGCCTGGCACATTTACCTGCAGTGCTTTGGTTTTTTTGTTTGCAAATTTTCTGCTCTGCTGTGTTTTTTTCTAGCTTCCAACTTTTTTGCTTCCACCGCCCAGAAACACCATGTTACTTAAAAATTCAGGATGGTACTACAAAATTATAGGAATTCATTACCTTGGACTGCTCATTTGGTTTTGCTGATTTTTCTGTCTCCCTTGACTGTTGAGTGTTTTGAAAGAACATTATTACACACAAATCTGCCTGGAGCAAAACCCAGCATTGATTCTGCGCTTCGTGACCCAGCATAGGGCTGAATCTGAAATTATTTTTAGCCCTCGTGTTTTTACCTCCCTTCCACCAGTTGCAGCCTCTGCGTGGCAGCAGCAGGACTGTCGCTCTGACCCGCGTGAGGCCTTTGGTGCCAGCAGAACATTTGTAATTTGTGTCTTCGGTTAAAGAGAGCTCGTGATTTATTTTTTAATAAAAAAAAAAAACACAACAAAGAACAAAGAAACAAAACAACAAAAAAAAGGAGAGAATGACAGTAACGTTTTAGAATTGTAGATCTTGTTGTCCGTGACCGTGTCCCCCTGAAGGCTTCTTTGATTTCTTCTCTGATGGAACATTTCCAAGCGCAGAGATTGGCCTCCAGAGTGCTGTTGTCTCTTAGCAAGGGCTGTTGTGGTTACTTTAGCGGTGCCAACTTGCTGCCTGGGACCTGGGTTCCTTTGTGTTGCGCTTTGTACAGATAAAGAGCTTGGAAGCAAGAGGGATGTGGGGAGGAGGAGGATGAGAATGGAGGATTGCAGTGGTTGGCCTGGTGGCAATGGAGACTCGTTTTTTAATGAGCGAGTGGAGGACCTCAGCTGCAGAGCCACTGTCCCCCCAGATGTGTGTCCTCCCGGTTTGTGACTCTGCCTCCCACAAGCCACGTGCGTGCAGTAAAAGAGCTTGAAGGAAGAAGTTGGTTTTAGTAAAACACCCCTGCTCAAAAGCGGCAGCCTGATGCTCCGTGATTACCGGGCCTTTGGGTTTTTGGTAGCCAGCGATCCGCAGTCAGCGCGGTATCCCATCACAGCATGGTGCTTGTAGCCCGGTGCCCTTTCTACATGGCCCTGCAGGGTAGAAAAGCTTCTTTAGCTTTGATTTTGCACCTCGTCTTAATTTGTAAGTTTCTTGTTTGTCCTAACCAAATATCCGTGGGGGAAAAAAAAAAACCCTGTAGCAAATTTGCACTGAATTACAGCTCCTATAGGAGACTCCAGTTACTGTGAGATGCCCAAGTGTTTTTGTCTGGGGCGTGGGTGTCTGCAGGGAGAGAACTTCCTAAATTTTTCTCTGCCTCTTCTGTTGACATGCTGCATTCCCAGAGACTGTGCCCTTCTCTTTGTTAGCTCTAATTCTTTTACTTTTCTACCTGTTTTAGCGTACACAGCTAATACTGGCATTCTGTACGCTCTTTTTTTTTTTTTCTTCCCTAAGATGTACTGTGTATCCTAGTTTAAATCAGACTTTAAGCCAGTTCTTGAAAGCTAGCAGGTAAGTAAATTATATTTTTTCTAGAGAGGCTTTAAATCAAATTATAAAAATTACTCTTTGATAGATGACAAAGGCACTTGTCTGCCCAGGTTCCCTAGAACATAGGTCAGTGTCGTAATTGCTTACTTATGGTACCGTAGTGTCTAATGATCTCAGACAGGATTAAATCACGGGAATAATGCTGCATAATGCTGTAAAAAATAATCAGATAAGGCATGCTTGGGTGACTTTGAAATGTGCCAGAGTGGGGAAGTAATATGGTTATCTTACCTACAGGCGATTAAGTTTCTGTGGATGGTGTTAAAGAAGTTGCTGTCTACCAAAAGTGGAATATTTTCCTAACATTAAATACGCTTTCTGCGTGTCGGCCGTGGCTCTGTAATGGAGGAATATGGCTTGCTTACCTGTGATGTTCTGGCTGGGAACTAGCTATTTTTGTACCAGTGGTACTAAAGCATTAGATTCCTAATGTGTTTGCTTCTCTTGTAGCAGGTTAGAAGTTCAGTCACGCAAGTATTGAAGAGCATTTATTTTAAATGCCACTACGCAGCTGCCACGTTTTGGTTTTTTACCTTTACTTTTTAAATATGCCAGTAGGTATTTTCTCAGTGCCTTAGAGAAATGGGTGGAAGAATATACTTGATTAATTTTAAAAAGGGAAAGAAAAAAATATTTCTTTTTGTTGCATTGCGAAGATGGGATTATCAGTCCGTCTCTTTGGCAGCAACACTGGCCCAGGAGATTGTCCCGTCCCGTACTGGGAGCCGCTCGTGCCTGCCGCTGAGCAGCAATCTGTGGGAGCCTGCTGGGAAGCACGCGATCCCGAGGAGCTGGACAAATAAAGGTGGGGAAATTTTAATTTGGGTTTGTTGGCGGGGAAGACCTGGTGTGCAAGCACTCCCTGAGCGCCTGGCGCTGGGCACACCTTGCCGGCCGTTAACCAGAGGTGCCGCGAACGAGCTCTGGCTGCGTAGCACGGTACTCAGGCTTCGCAGGAAGTCACCGTGTCCGAAATTGGCGATGTTCAGGTACTGGTTGAACGTGCAACCAAACGTGCGTCTTCATCCTCAACGGGTCGCTCTGTAACGGAGCTGCCAGCGGCGGAGCGCTGCGGAGCTGGGGGCTCTTGGACTTGTCCTCAAAGGCAGGCGGATCCTTTGAACTTGGGAGCTGCCAGCGTGGAGAGGCCGGGCAGTTCTCCGGTGAACTTGGCAACCCACAGGTTTTTGTTAGTTTACAAGCGGAGCCGGGCCAGCTTTCCTATTCATGCCTGCGTTTGCTGGAACCAGTGTTGCCGGCGTACTTAGCATGCGTAGCTGTAATCCGAGGGACACCGAGCACTGCGAAACCAGGAGGAAAGGAAGGCAGGAGAATATGGGAGAGCTTGGCTCCCCGTTGCCAAGGCGACTCGTTTTGAGCTAGATAAATACTCACCGCTGCTGCGGTTTTATTGCCTTATGGCATTTTGAGCGGATCGGGAACAAACACCCCAAGGTGAAAGGAAGCGGGAGAAAGGCGGAGGGAAGGGACAAACCAGCCCCGGCACTCGAAAGCAATGGATGGCGGCGGGGGCGGAAGCGCTGCCCGTGTTTCTGCAGTGGGGTTTCTGCTTCCAGCCTGTGTCGCACCGCCCTGGCCCCGCGCACCCCTCGGTGGGCAGCTGCCCGCTGGTAATGTCTAATTACACTGTCCAATCCGAACAATTTCCGCAAAAGGACACACCTGGAATCAAGTGAGGAGTGTGCCGAGTCCGACAGGAAAAGCTTTCTGGCATAGTGTTGTTTTACTTCGGGTCATTTCACCTGCCCCATTTCTCGCTCACCCTCTGCAGGGCTGGGCTGGAGCAGGGGGCAGGGGTTGCTGCTCCATCAAATTGAGAGGGTTTTATTCTGTTCGGTTTTTCTAGGCTTTTAGGTACGGCCGTTCCCAGCAAGGGGCCGCTACCCACTAGCCGATAACGCGCCGAGTCTCTCGCTGTCCCGAATCCTTCCTCTGCCGGCCCGGGGAAGGCCAGGGGCAGGGGTGACAGCCCCGACGGAAGGGGGGTGCCCGTGGGGCAGGGGGGCTCCCGGGGACCCCCGCTGAGGCTTTGGCCAGCAGAGGGCAAAGCTGCTACATGCTGTCCCGCACCGCAGGGACAATGCAAAGCTTGCAGCAGTTTTGCATCCAGTTACATACCAGTTAATCACATGGATGAAGCTATAGACATAATTTTTTGGTGGTTTTTTTTTTGGGGCGGGAGGGGGGGAAATAAGGTCCCCTATGTTCCCAGGGAACCTGCAAGGTGGCCAAGTGCAGGGACGCACGGTCCCCTGGCACCAGCCATGAGCCCTGGCTCTCACCTGCTGCCTGTGATGGACCAGAAAGATGCTTTTCTAGTAAATTCAAGAGAGATTTTCATCAAGCTGGGAAAATACTTCTCCGAGGGTCGCTAAAACTACTTGCCTCTGGGTTGAAATCCTCCCCCCCTCCCCGCCTCAGCAGAGTTCTCCCCACAGAAATTTGGGGGGATTTCTCTGAAGTCTCTTCACAGTCAATAACAGACCAGATAAACGCAGAAGTTTGGTCAACGCAGAGATCTCTGCTAGCTGGTGATGGGAGCATACATTGTGGGATGCAGGTTACAGGCATTCTTCCTTCTTGGGAATCTCAAAGTAAGAAGCTCCCCGATGCCTTGTCTTTGCAGAGGGAGCGTGTTCCAGTTCTCCCACCCTCTGAATAATGTATGGAGCAGACATGGTTGAATACCTTTTTGCCTTTGTGCTTTATGCAATTTTCTCCTTCGGTTTTCTTCCCACCGTGGCTGGTATTTCTATTCGCTTTCCGTTACCTGCTACACACTGAAACGTGGTTTTGTTAGGAAAAGTGCCTATTTGTTACCTAGCGTTTTGTGCAATATTTGCTCGATGAGTATTTGGGAATACAGCTGCTCCCTCAGATCTTGCCTACCATATCTGGTGCCTCAGTAGATAAGTTTAGCCTAGAAGGTCTCTTCCACCTGCACAAATGCAAAGTGTACTTGACCTGTTGGCTCAGTGTAGTCAGACTAATGTAATTTAAAACCTTGGTTCAGGAACGGGCTGTGCTGTCTCGTCTGAACTTCACACTTACCCAAAAGAGCCTTACTCTAAAACCCAAAGCCCTGAATTTTCTCCTTTATGGCACATAATATAATCAGTTACTCTTGTATAAAAATAAATTCAATCCTGTTGCAAGGTGACTTACAAGGTGGGCTTTTTTTCTCACCCATTATAAGCTAAAGCCTGTCTTCAGAGTGACTTTACCTGGTGTAGCCTCAAGAAAATGTGGCGTTTTTTCAGTGCAGATGAGTCCTTACGCGTGGAGGTGGGCAGAGGTGAGCTCAGCCACGCTGTGCGCTCGCTTTGGGGGCAACCGCTGCTGTCAAACCAACATGATTCAATCAGCACAGGCGTCCTTTTGCCTCTTTTCCCTGTCAGTGCAGAGTGTTAATGGAGCTCCAGAAGCAAAGTTAGGTCCCTGTTAATGGAAAGGCAGAAGCCAGTTCCATCTGCCTCCTTTTATGTGACATTTTTCTTTGTTGTCCTCCATGTTGTAGCTGTAGGCTTTCTTGTTTCTAGCGTCTTACACTGTGGCAGATATAGAAACATCTATCCATTAATTTGGCTAAAGTTTCAGGCTTAATTAATCTCTTTGATACGATGCTGCTTTGATATTATAAATCTCTCTTTTTTATTTTTTATTTTTTATTCTGACATTTAACACTCAAAACTGAAAGCTGGATTTTGAATCCACTGAAATTTCCCAACTTGCACTGAAACATCTACTGCAAAACTTATTATTTATGCCACCACGATTCATCCTCAAATAATTCTCCCCCATCTTCTCCCAGCAGTAGCTCTGAGGTGTTTTCTGATCTGCGTTGGATTCACCTGTTGTGTGCGATGTGAAAAGGATTAAACTCTGCGTGTAGAGCGATGAGACAGTAACAACCAACCACATCCGGGTTTTCCACTTGATAGTGGTTAATTTTTCTCTTAGGAGAGTCGCGTGATTGATATAAGCAGATTTACTCAGTGTTTTATGCTTTTTGCCAAGGGTTGGTCTTCAAGATGGTGGAGAGGGTCTCGGGCTGGCAGCTCTGGTCCGTGCCCTGAATCCCATTCCCTGCGTCCTGGCCGGGCACCGACCTCTGCATTCACACCAGAGCTGCTCTTACACCAAAAATCACAACTGTGGAAAAAACACAGCGAGTCTCTTGGAAATTTTTTTGAAAATAATTTCCCTTATCCTATTGATTCGCATAATCTTCCTTTTCCTTTCCTGTCCTTTTTTTAATGCCTGTTCCTTCGCTTTTTGTCACTGATTTCCTGGATGCCAGGATTAAAGCTGAACTCCTTTCCCTCTGGTGCTCTCATCACCTTCTTACCCCAAGCGTCTCCGAAACCCTGCTGCTCTCTGCCCGGTCTGTTGCCGTGCTTTTACACTGATGGGGGAAAAAAAAGAAAAATGCAACTTGAATCAGGGGCAAAATATTGAAAGTTATTTGGGTGTTGAAACAAGCAGCTGTGCAGCCTAATTGGGTTTAGACTATATCTATT
The DNA here is from genome assembly GCA_013400795.1 of Pluvianellus socialis. Classification (NCBI taxonomy): domain Eukaryota; kingdom Metazoa; phylum Chordata; class Aves; order Charadriiformes; family Charadriidae; genus Pluvianellus; species Pluvianellus socialis. Next base: position 8,437 of record VZTS01017447.1, on the reverse strand, counting down.
TTTATATTTCTCTCTCTGTGAAACTATATATAGATACAGCTGCAGTGGCAGAATGGGTCAAGCGCATCCTCCAGCAACAGAGTCATTTTGCAGTTTTTAAGCCTGAGTTTGGCACCGTCCCCTTTTTCAAACACCCCGATTACGACTTCTGCGCTCTATTTTATATCCCGTTTGTTGTCAAAGCATTTTACCCCAGCTGGGGATGCATTGTTTGCCGATGGATTGGATTCTTGCCTTTAGGGAAACCTGACAGTGCAGCCCACACTTTTTAACTCTGTTTGTCCTTTATTGGTGAGGTACTCCATGTTTGTTTTGCCTGAAATTGGGTACACTAGCCTCCTCGATGTGCAAAAGCAACAGTTTTAAGGAATGTTCAAATACATTAAAGCAACTGGTAGCTGGTAGGCATGGAATGGTGCATGCGGAAGACAGTCCCCTTCCTTATGGAGCTTCCTGAGGAGCTCGTATCAGTAAGGAGCGGCTGGAGCTTTCACAACGGGGAGGTGTGGCTGTGTTCGCTGATGCTGAACGTGGTCACATCGTATACGGAGATGATACCTTGGCCTTTGGGTGTGAGGTGGCAATTTACATGGGGAAACGGAGGTATTTCTGCTGAACCTCGTGGTAGGTGAGGCTGAGAGAAAGATAGTGTTTTCTCCAACATTAGACTGGCATCCCACGCTGGAAAAAGACAGCTTGCCTGCCCGGGAAAGTGTTCTTTCTCCCCACTAGCCCAGTGGGAAGGCTGCTGGATGGCAGATGATGTGTCCTGCTGCATGGGCAGGCGTTAATCAAACTCGATTTTGCAAACTTTGTCTTGCGCCGGTTGTTCTGCTGTCGGCAATCGCCACCTTTCCGAATCGTGAGGGCTGGCTCATCCGCTGCGTCACCTCCCTGGAAAAGGCTGATGCTTCCATTTTGTACAGGTGGAGACCCAAATGCTGCAGGCAGCAGCAGTAAGTACAAGTTAAACCTGGCAGTGGCAGGAGCAGAAAGGATGAGGGGATCGGAGCTGCCGGCTGGCTGCAGACAACAGAGGGAGAAGCTGTTCTAGGGATGCTTCCAGGAGGTCCCGGCCAAGGTTTGAAGGGTTAATTTTAAACCCATTTTTTTCCCTTATGTCTCAGCATTGTCTGATTGTAGCCATGATGGGGATTGGAAGTGACAACCCACCGCGGGGGAGCTGTTCTCATGGGGTTTGCATCACGCCTCAAGCTGGATGTACCAGAAACCTCCCGAGAGAGGCTGGTCTGGCCAGAGCCTTGGACAACTCAGCTGACACCGGCCGTGGTTGGCCAAGCAGCTCAGCTTCCAAAGTGAAAAGAGCTTTCCAGTTGTTTGGCTTTCAGTTCTCTTAGTATACCAAGATGTTTTCTGAGCCAGACGTGGTGGAGAGGGGCGAGCTGGTGAGACAGGCTCTGCTTTCTTCTGGCAGAGGCAGTGCAATCCCGTCCTCCCTCACCGTGATCTCCCTGGAGAAGCGTAGGGAAGGCATGGCTCCCAGGGGAGCGCTGGGACAGGCTTTCCTGGCTTTGGCAGCATCCCAGCGCCAAGGGAGACCCTCCTACGTTGAGGAGCGCCTGCAGGTGAGGGTGGTGACGCGAAGCAGCACTGTGACACCACACCGCTAGAGAGGGCAGTACGTGGTGATGTAAAAAATAAGAATAGTAATACTACCAAAAGACCCCGATAGCTAATACCCAGCAAATACAGTCTTCATGGCACTGTACTTCCCATTGTTTCCAATATTCTTCTAGATCTACCATACAAAGGAGGTGTGAACATCCTTAAGGAGAGAGAGGTGACCTGGGATTTGTGGTTGCGAGGTGCTGCGTGCTGGGAGCTGCCGCTGGCCCCTTGCACTGGGTAGGACAGGCCCTTCTTCGGGGGGCTGCGCACGTGGCCACAGGGCACGGAGGAGCTGAATGATATTCTTGGCCTCAGGAAGCTGTCTTACTTGTGGAATTGCAGTATCTCTTGGAAACATCCTGTGTCTGCTGTGGAAAAGGCAAGGAGTCATTTTGTCAGAAAGTAAAGAAGTTATTTTTCAATGGCACTGCTTGGCTGTAGATGCTTGCAGAATAGCTTGAAGCCGTCTTCCAGGCTGAATGGAAATGTCAAATGCATCACTACGGCCAAATATAAACAGGTACGTCCAAAGTAATACGGCTATTAAATAATTCTGTGTGAGATAATAGCAATCCAAGAAGCAGGCATGACAAAAATCTGTCGAGACCAAATGCTCGTTTTGGTGAAAATTTGAGTCTTTTGGCCTGATTTTTAAATGCAGGGATTCAAAAAGCCTTTTCGTGCAGCGGAGAAGTCTCTCTTGCTGTTTTGGAGCTTCCCGTGGAAAACCGATAGAGACACAGAAATAGAGGTGCAGCTGCTCAAGCATCTCTTCTGCGTAATACCAAAATCAAAGCCAGGATCCTGATCTCGGGGCAAGACAAGACGAAAGACTAAAGCCACTGTGTGTCTTTCAATATCAAAATACAAAGCCCAGCGTTACGTGACACTAATCTGGCGTTACCATGGGCAGCTTGAGACCTGTCGGGTCCATCTGAGGAGGTTCTGCCACTGTCCCAGCTGCTCTGTATTCACATGTCACTGAGACTCAAAGCCACCAGAGAGGAAGAAGAACCGGCGATGTCACCCAGCGGCTTTTTGACATCGACACAAGCAGTGTGGGAATTGATAAGGGTTTGTTTCCTGGCACTTATCACGGGCATCAAAAAGTAGTGTGGCAGGGGGAAACCCACAAGTTCTATAAATACCGCGTCATCTCCCACATATGAGTAAATACCATTGTAATTCTTCAGAATTTCTAGGCCGAAAGCTACAGTTACACCGTGTTTTGGTGGTTCCCTAACAAAAGGAGACAAGGCATGTCAGACTCAGAACGTCAGCTTCGTGCCGGTGCAGTCTGAATCCTCCTGGAGGCTCTGCTACGGCCGCTAGACCAAAAAGGCACCGTATGGACTCTGCTAGCTGGGATGAGCTGGTATCTCTCCGAACGGTTGTCTTAAAACAAATTAGATCAAGATTTGGCTAACGGCAGATGTTAAAAGGAAGAACAAGCAAGAGCAGCCATGCGTACCCTGTGGGACTGAGGTTTCCTTTAGCCCAGCACCCCATCTCCAGCAGCACCAGCTGTGGGTACCCAGGGAAGAGGAAAAAAATGGATAAACAGATGCTGAAACTTCCCTGAATGGGCCCCTGAGCCTCTGGAGTGCAAAACACTACTTTTAACTCCTACTTTATTGTCCCTTCTAGTAGGTTCTTTTTCAGTCCTTGGAGACACCTGCTGAAGGGTAAGCGCTCTTTTTCTGTATTTCCCACAGGCTGCCCTACTTTACATCGTCACCTTGGAGATAGAAAACACAATTCTGTACAAAATCAGTATCTGCTTGTCCCAGTTTCTCTGTTGGAGGCGCGGAAGCGAAGCCCCGACCCGGCTTTCCCTGGGGTTTTCCCCTGGATTTTCGGAATCCTGAGCGGTTGGGCTGGGTGCGGCGGGAGCTGCGGCGTTGGGAGGTGAACGGGAGGCAAGGAGAAGCACTTGGGGCACGCCTGGCAGGTCCGTGGCGTGGCTCGCCGTTTGCACCCTCTCTCTGCGATGCCTTTGTCCTCAAGCAGTTTCCATGGTGCCCCCGCTTTGTCTGCAGACCTGTCCTGCAGAGACTCCGCTCCGGTGCGCCGCACGGGATGATTTTTACGAGACACAAATATCTCGCAGGCTGTCTCCCAGGCGCCTCTTCAGAACGTAGGGGTCGGTGTGTTTTAACCCAAGGCGGGTGAGAGACATAACGGTGCCTGAGAATCCAGCTCAGCCTTTCGCCAGTCACGTTTGGCAAATTAAAATAAGAGGAGGGCTGTTATCCAAAGGGGTGGTTGCTGGCGATGCGGCGTTGCTGTGAAAAAAGCCAACCCCAAAAGCAATAGAGGACGTGACAAGGAAGAGCAGCCGCGCTGCCTGCTGCAGCGCTCTGCAAATTTTATCTTCGTCTGACATGGATGGGGAAAGTAGATGGTCTGTGTATCTACCACGGCATCGCTGCCCTCACAGAGAGACTGGCAAGAATGAGATCAAGCTTGTTTATCCCTTATCCGGCTGTTAATTTTCCACTAACAGTTTGGGTACCGGGGCGCTGACACCCTGACTGCTCTGGCAGGCGACAGGGAGGACCTCAGGGTCTCCTGTCAGGTACAAAGTGGGAAGGGCTGAGTAACCTGGCCCCTGTTTTTTATGCCCAGGAATAATATCCCTCGAGAAACCCTGAGCTGTGAGGGGCAGAGGCTGTTCAGAGGATAACGGTCGAGTGCTTGTGGCCCGACACTAGAAATATTTCAGGAAGAAAACTGGTTATATGAGTCTTACAGGCTGTTTGTCCAAAAAGAACTGGAGTGTAAAATCACTGCCCACATGAAAAAAAGCAGGCAAAAGGGCAAAGCTGTGCTAATGGAGGATTTTTAACTCCCAGGCACAGCAGAGAGGAAATAATGGTGGAAATAAGGCTGGAGGTCTGTTAGTGGGCTGTGTACAGGAATGCAATTTAATCCAGGACCTGCAGATATCAATAAGAAATGGAACAATACTAGAGTTGGTATCAAAGTAGAGAGAATATAACCAAGGACACAAGGGCAGCTTAGAAATAGAGATGTCCCAGTCAGAAAAACTCAATACTTTGAGCAGAAAAGAGGTTTTCTTCATTAAGGCAAAGCTTGTACTGTGTGTTGGGATAGAACAGGCTGCTCCCCAAAGCTGAACATAAAAATTAATGGTTTGTGAGTCTTGGCAGAGGCTTTCAAAGATGCCTGGGAAATTATAATGCCCAATTAAATAGGAATCGGTCATCCAAGTCCCTTAGGCGGTCCTGAAAATCACAACCCCTCTGTACTGCATCTGATTTTCAGTCAGATTTTTCCCCTCCGCTTCTCTTTGCTTTCCTTTTCCAGCACCGTCCCCGGCTCCCGCTGGCACAGACCTCTGGCTGGAGCCTAAGCCAAATAGCAGAGCTTTGAAACACGGCATTCAAGCAGCCTCGGCGGGGACAGGAGAGAGGATCGTCCGTCCCTGCTGAGGCCATTCAGAGCTGAATCTGTGGCAGCCCTTACAGACCAGCCAAATGCTTTTTCTTCCACCAGACCTCCCTCTCGCTCTTGTTCTGGTTTTGTACCTCCGAGCTGGAAACACGAAGCTGGATCCGCGGTGAAAAAGCAGACTGTTGTCCAGCGGAGTTAAGAAGTGTGAGATCGAGTTTGAATGTTGCTTGTTTGTTTGTTTGTTTGTTTTTCTTGAATGATACTAACATTTCACACGTACCTAAGGTGCGCCTGACCTGGTTGGGCTACGGCTTCTGGGCTGTGCCTGGGGTCTGGCGGAGATGGGGGGGACGTACGTCCTTCAGGCCGGAGGGTGCTTTGCGGAAGGAGCGTTAGACAAAGGACAGCATGCGCCGAGCCCGTCCTGCAGAGCAGGGCACGTGGTACGGAAGGTGGGACTGTAGAGAGGCAAGTCCCCGGCACACATGATCCTCCGCTGAAGCAAGGTCCCTAAAGAGCTTTAATTGACGTAGATGGATGTCGTCCTTCCCTGCTCTCCTCAATTATTCCAAGCCCAGCAGCGCTGAATCACGACCTGCATCAGTATCAGCCCTCCTCTTCAAGCAGGGCGCAGGCTGGCTGGGAAACCGTGCCCAAAGCACTGTCGCCGTAAGAAAGACAGCAGAGGAATTAAGAAAATTGGATCGTTCTTTATATAGCTGCATTGTTTCGCCCTGTACATCAGAGCCTGGCGCTGGTCACCGGCAGCACCCAGGCTGGTTTCTTCCTCCCCTCCTCGTTGCTGGGAGGCACCGACTGGTGACCAGAGCTGGCTCTTTTTGGCCTCCAACTGAGAAGTTTGTTGCGACCACAGAAACAAAATGAGGACAGGGTGCCTTGGCGCTCTTCTGGGCTGTCCCCATGCCCGAGGTTGAACCTCTCTGCATTATTTGGGGCCAGGAGAGAGATTTTTCCACAGTCAGCCAATGCTATGGGCCGTATCAGTAAAAGACCACCGGCAGCTTCTCTGTGCCAGGTTAATTTCCCGGGATGCCCTGGGAATTTTACTATGTCCTTGATTCTCCCCACCCGCCCCCAGCAACTCCACACCGAGAACGGGCTGTACCTGAGCGCAGAAGTCAGGGAGGTCCTCCACACGGCAAAGGCTTTGGAGAAAGGAAAGAAGAAAAAAAACCCCACCTCATTATTTTCGACCTAAGTGGTAAAATAGACTGGCAAGAAAACAGGAGGGAAAACTAGCCCTAAAGGATGGTTGGTGTCATCTAAGGTGGGAAGAGTGTCACGAGCCTCCCTTGGAGCCACCCTCCGGCAGCACCTGTAAACACCGCAGACTTCAGGCTGAAACTTAGTCATGGCCAGAGCACTGCTGCCCTTGGTTTTCCACTAATTCCCCCCATCCCACCCTTCTCATCCCAATTCCCACCACTTACTGCCAGTTATTATTGCCTCTCAGCCTGCCTTATCCTTCAGCTCCACCCATTCTATCCACAGCCCTGGAGTTCTCCTGCTCCCCTTCGAGCCTGCAGCAGGCTGGAATCGTGCTGGTAGATCCCAGGAATGAACCCATTTGACGTGCGTGAGGCGTTGCGGCGCTGGGCATCCCGGCAGGATCCAAGGGAGGAGACGTGCCCTTACGTGACGGAGGTGACGTGGGCAGGCGGTTCTTCTGGAGATACTCGGAGATGGAGAGCGGTAACGGCAGAAATGCAGGTAAGCAGGATGACGGCTCCTGTGGCGAGCAGAAAGGTATTTTGCGGTTGTGTTTGGCTTGAGTTTTACGCTCCTGCACGTCGGAGCTGCTTTTTTGGTGCGGGTTTGTAAAACTGCCATACGCGCCTGCGACGTTCCACAAATGAGGAATAACAGCCCTTGTTAGGCGCGAGGTCATGCTTACGCAAAGACGACGGCACAGAGGTGCAAGTTAATTATCTGAAATAAATGAAGAAATCCCGATGCGCCGGGATTACCCGGTTCGTTGTCAGACATTCGCAAACTTGGGGTTTTATTCTTGTGTTTTTAAAGCTGTTAACAGCTGAAGTCAGCTGAGTGTGGAAAATCTACTCATGGTCTCTTACCGACCTCAGATGATGGATTTTTTTAATGAAAAAAACCAGAGTTTTTTTTACGTGGCAACTGTTATACTTCAAAGATGGCAACAGCTCCGCTGTGCATCATTGACGGGCCCATTTAACTTGTCAGTTTATGTTACTAATCTGCCATCAAAACTTCCTCTACCTAAGAATAATGTGTAAATTAAGAAAACAATTAAGAATGAGCGAAATAAACGTGATCCATACGCTGATTAGGGGAGAAATACACATGGAGCACGTGCCAGCTCGAAGACGTACATTTATTTATTTGCGGTTCTGACCAGAAGGGGCCGTGCTCTGTGTCGCCGTCCGCGCAGCACCTTCGCACCCAGCGAGATGTGGTAATCACCCCAAATAAGTTTCCCTTCGAAGGGAGGTTTATATCCCACCATTCCCGTGCTCCCACATGCTGGAGCGAGCTCTCCAGCCTGGGGCAGGGCGGCAGCCCCTGTTTTGCAGGGAAACGCTTCCGATTAACAATTTCCCTACACCGTGTATTAAAGAACAGAACGGCTTTTGGAAAGAAACCGGAGTGAAGCAGGGAATTTCTTCTTCTCTGCCAAATAAGGGGATTGCTTTTTTTTTGTAATACGCCAGCAGGCAGAGCGCGATATGAGGCGGCAGGTGTTTTGGTGAGGATTTGTGCCGTGCCGCCACGCTTAAATGCAAAGGAGGAAAGGTTTCCTCAGCCAGGCAGGGATGTAGCATGCCCCGGGGCCAAAATCTGGAGAGAAATGAGTATAATCAACCCTCGGAACCACTCGCCTCGGGAAAGAATGGATTCGTTTTAACTCGCTGCTTTCAAATCGTCTTTCTGATACGTATATTGTGGCTCCGCCAGCTGTTTGGGGTTTGCTATAGGAGTCACCCGGGGCGGGATGGGGGGGAATCGTATTCCCAGAAATTCCTGTCTTATGCGGGAGATGAGACTCGCTGATTATAGGGTCCCTGGTGGCCTTAAAATGTCTGAACGCCGGCAGCCGGGAATAATCCTTCCCCCTTCGTCTTTCACCCAGATAAAGGCCCAAAAAGGCATTCAGCGCTCGGAAATCCCCTGCCTGCTTTTCTGCGGGAGGGGATGCTGGTGGCACCCAAAAAATGCCCCTTTTTTTTTTTTTTAATTTGGATTTTTTTCCAGTTCTGTGCCCCTATTTTGGAAACTTTGAGAGAGCCGATAGTGGGGAGCGCTAAAAGGAGATGTCAGCCTGGGGGGAAAAAAAATTAAATTAAACCCCCCGGGGATGGGTTCAAGCCTGGGGATGGGGTTGGACTTGGGGGGG
>VZTS01017446.1:0-11815 GCA_013400795.1 Pluvianellus socialis | reverse complement strand
TTTTTAAATTGTGGGTTAATATCTCAGGAGTAGTTTGAAAAAATATTCTCTTTTATATATATTTACTTCCTTTTCTCTAGCCTTTCTCTTTTTCTCTGAATATTTAATTTTTCTCTTTATATCCGCTAAGTATCATCTACATCACTGTTCTTTGCATGCTTATGGACCGACACTGTTGCCACTTTACCATGCTGTACATGAGCTGTAGCCATGTGAGAATTTTTTGAAAACCATTCTGTCTGTCACTTCCCTTTTTTCCTGCTGCAGATCACTCTGGACCAATAGACGAGGGAGAGCCCTTAGCTAATGCAATCAGAAGTGACTCTGCAATTATTGGAGGTAATAAGAACTTTAACAACTCCAGAGGAACATATCTTTTTCTAATAACTATCTTTCAATGCTGAAGTGTTTAGTTTTGTGTGTATAGGTAAAAAGGCTTCACTTTATTACAAATGGTAGACAGATAAAAATCAGGTATTTTTTTTAAATGCAATTAATATCTCTCATATTTTCTTATTACATAAATTTATGTCATTAGTGTTTCTATATATAGGAACATTCTGCTGAAACACAAGAATACTAAGAACTAAGATACTAAGAACAGATTTCCAATCTGCTTAGTGCTGGTGTCTATGACTTCAAAAAATAATTGGATAAGTTGTGACAAATACGATATATTTAAGAAAGAACAATCTTTGTTCCTTGACTATGCCAAAAAGCCGCATTTTGCTACACAGTCAAGTTCAAAATCTTCTTTAATAGATCTGAGCAACACAGATTTTTCTTGAGAAAATAGCATCTAACACTGCTTGAATCAGTCCTTTGAAAGTCTGAGGCAAGTTTCATTCTGGTTTCACATTTGGAAAGCAAGGTACTCTTAGACTATCCCTTGCATTGATTAACAGCTTAAAGATAAAATGCGTGTTCAAATAGTAAGCCAAGGTAGACCTTAAGCCAAGATCCATCTCTGTTGTAGTGGGGAAGCCTATCAGTTCTGTCTCTTTAGCAGGAATAAAGAGTACTCAACTAAGCCTTAATAGGGAGAGTTTGGGACTGGGGATCCTCAGAATTTCAATTCCTCTCAGTGGTATTGGAGCAAGTGTATCGCTATGTCAGTACAGCCTTTTTCTTTTGAGGAATAGTATTGTCTCTTGTGACCATCTTCCCCTGTGACAATGTCTGGAGGTATTTCTTCTCTTGGGACGAGGTGAGGGAAGGAAATTTGTTTTCACTCATGAAGATGGTATTTGAGCAGTATAATTCACTGTTTCAATTTCCATTATTTACTTCAACAGAAAGAGGGCAGGGGGAGTGAAAGGTGATCCCCTTCATCTTTGAAATTCTGAACAGGTTTCCCTTCTAGGGGTTTTAAAAGCCTCAGCACACAAATGACATAGCAGGATTTAACAGAATAAAGTTGCCAAGGCTTCTCACTGAGTTTAAAACCTTTAGGTCTATGGAAGGTGGAGTTAAGAACCTCCAGTCACCTGTGTGTCTACCATTTAAATAATGGTACCTGCTATGGTCAGTACCTACTAACAGCACACTGCATGGTAAGTGACCTTTAACATGGTAGTGCTAAAGATACTGAAATAAGAGGTAGTAAAACCTAGAAGCTTTCTTAATAGTAAAGCGATACTTATTCCTGTATATTTTTATGCACACATACTTTGAGAATTTTACCACTGAATTCAGTGAGGTCAGAATTTAAAAATACTGTTTCTGAGTTCTTCTATATGTCTAACTTCATCAAAAATTACGTTGCTGTTTCAAAAGATAAGTATTATTTTACATAAGCATCTTTACATAGAGATCACTTTATGTACTAGGTAGTGTGGGTGGGGATTTTGAAATATATTAACAGCAAAGTCATTTTTGAACATCAAGCTACAGTCTTCTTAAACCAATAATAACCTCACAATTTTTATTGTTACTAAACAAATTTGAGAATATGCACTTATAATTTTTCTACTGCTTAACTATGGTTGTTTAAAATTCAAAATAAAGCAAGCTGTACAACACTCAGTAAGACCTTTACATAAGTACCCTTAAATGAGTATAACTGAGAATTATACCAATTCAGCCACCTCAGAGAAGGCAAGTTTATAGACAAGCCATCACAGGGAGCATGTACTGTGACTGTGAAACAAAAGAATGACTGTTCTATTTAATCTAAATAAGAACAATATTAACTCAGATTATAGAAATTATTCCAGAGAAGAAGATACCACACAAAAAAGTTTATATTCTTGCCATTAAGAAAAGCTGCTCATACTAAAGAATGGAAAAAAAAAAAAAGACAAGTGCCGAATTTTTGATGATTTTTGGATAGTTTTATTTACTACTCTAAGGGACTATGTATTTTATTTTTTTGCAGTAGTGGCCAATTTGTACAGCAGATTGTTCCTTCATCTAGTTCAGCTGAGCCACTGCACTATAACTGTTCCCCAGACAGTTTAGTGCTTTTTTCCTCCATGCCAGCTAGTCTTACCTTCTGCCTCTTTGACAAGCACTTTCTATTTCCCTTCTGTTTCATTTCTCATCAAATTTCTCTCCTGCCCATAATCTGACTCATGAACTAGAGGGCCTGAGACCATCATGAGAGGATGAATGAGGAAGACAGAAGATGGGCTGAAAGTCTGTAAAGTCATGCTTATCTCTGCGGGAAGTATCTCTTTCCTTACTGTTCCTAATATGCTGTACTAGGATCAGCATGCCCTGGGAACAGTTCAATAACTCTTAAATAGTTGCCTTTAAAACTAAGTGCTCATTCCATTTAGTCTCTTACATGCTAGGTATGTGGCACATATGGTACCTGATGAGTCCCCTAGATAAAGCTTATACTTCTGCCCCTTTGCTTTCAAACTGATCAGCTAGAACATCATAATGCAGGTGGCTGTACTGATGGTGATTTTACTCTACCAGATGGAGCTGTTAGAGCTGTTGGAAAAGGAAACTTGCTCACTACCATCTGTGCAGGCAGGGACCTTTTTTATCTGTGAACCCAAGGCCATGTATCCATGCAAAACACAAACATACCTAGGATGTCAGAAAAAGTGCCACAGACCTGACAGGAAGGGGAGGAGTCAAATCTATATTATTTCACCCTGAACATAAAGTAAGCCTTGATTTTAGTATTTTAGTGTTTTAACCATTGTCTATTCACTACACAGATGCAGTTACAGAAATGTGAGCCCTGGCTAATGTAGATCATGAAAACCTCTTCATCCCATTATTATGTACCAAAAGCAGTTAAACAGAGTTGGAATTTTCTTCAATGAGTCAGAACACACATTAGAATTTCTGTTCCATTAGACCTGATACTGGCCAATTGCCACTGGAGTCCCTATGATGAATTGTTTTACTTTTTTTTTTTTTTTAATAAATTCTCCTCATTAATGGCATTGCTTACTTGGAACCAGTCAAAAACAATTTATGAAACAAGTCTGAAACAATTTATGTGGAGCACTGGATATGAATGGGACTAATTCTGTGCAACTGTTTTTACTGACAAAGGTCTGAGACTTCAACCTTGTGTTGCATGCAGGCAGAGCTCGTTGAGGACCTAGTTCAGAATTCCAGATGGGTGCCTTTGTCCTCACTCTGTTCTGCTCTGCCTCTGCTCTCCAGATTCCTTCCCCAGACCTGGAGCAGTGATAGGAGAGCCAATTGACAGGTGAAAGCTGATGAAGGAACATATGATGATGATGATGATGACGATGATGATATGTGATGGGAGAAATTACGATATGTGGCATGAGAAAGGATGCTGTGTGACATGAGTCTCTAGGAGGGCTAACTTTGATCTCTTCAGGAAACTGCTTGGAGAAATACCATGGTTTAGGGCTCTAGAGGGTAGGGGGGCTCAAGAGAGCTGGTTGATATTCAAGTATCACTTCCTCCAAGTTCAGGATCAGTGCATCCCTAAGAGCAAGAAATAGTGCAGAGGAAACAGGAGACCTGCACGGTTAAGCAAGAAGCTCCTGAAAAAACTCAAGTGGAAGAAGGAAGTTTACAGTATGTGGACGAAGGGACTGGCTGCTTGAGAAGATTACAAGAATGCTGTCAGAGTAGGCAGGGTTGAAACGAGGAAAGCCAAGGCCTCCTTGAAATTAGATGTGGCAAGGAATGTCAAGGTCAACAGGAAGGTGTTCTTCAAGTACATTGGAGGCAAAAGGAAAACTAGAGAGAATGTGGGCCTGCTATTGAATGAGATGGGTGCCATGGTGACAGACAGTGCAGAGAAGGCAGAGTTACTGAATGCCTTCTTTGCTTCAGTCTTCACTGCTCAGGCCGGTGCTCAGAACCCTCAGACTCTACAGGTAACAAGGAAAGTCTGGAGCAAGGAAGACTCTCCCTTGGTTTGGGAGGATCAAGTTAGAGACCAACTAAGTAAACTGGATATCCACAAGTCCATGGGTCCTGAAGGGATGCAACCACGAGTGCTGAGGGAGCTGGCAGAAGTCATTGCTGCGCTGGTCTCCATCATCTTCGAAAGGTCATGGAGAGCAGCTGAGGTGCCTGAGGACTGGAGGAAAGCCAATGTCACTCCAGTCTTCAAAAAGGGCAAGAAGGAGGATCCAGGAAACTACAGGCCAGTCAGTCTCACCTCTATCCCTGGAAAGGTGAGGGAACAGCACATCCTGGGCGTCATCCTCAAGGGTCTGGAGGCTAAGAAGGTTATCAGAACTAGTAACATGGATTCACCAAAGGGAAGTCATTTCTGACTTATCTGGTAGCCTTCTACAATGGCATGAGTGGATGGATAGATGAGGGGAGGGCACTAGGTGTTGTCTACCTTGACTTCAGCAAAGATTTTTATGCTGTCTCCCACAGCATCCTCATAGGTAAGCTTAGGAAATGTGGGTTAGATGAATGGACAGTGGGGTGGATTGAAAACTGGATGAATGGCAGAGCTCAGATGGTTGTCATCAGAGTGGGCAGAGTCTAGTTGGAGGCCTGTGACTAGTGGCGTTCCCCAGGGGTCAGTACGGGGTCCAGTCCTGTTCAATGTATTTATCGATGACCTGGGTGAAGGGACAGAGTGTACCCTCAGCAAGTTTGCTGATGACACAAAACTGGGAGGGGTGGCTGACAGCAGAAGGCTGTGCTGCCGTGCAGCATGACCTGGACAGGCTGGAGAACTGGGCAGAGAGAAACCATATGGAATTCAACAAAGGTCGTAGGTGTAGTGTAGTGTCCTGCACCTGGGGAGGAATAAGCCCATGCACCGGTCCAGGTTAGGGGATAACCTGCTGGAAGGCAGCTGTGCAGAGAGGGACCCGGGAGTCCTGGTGGACAACAGGATGACCATGAGCAAGCAGTGTGCCCTTCTGGCCAAGAAGGCCAATGGCATCCTGGGGGGTGCATTAAGAGGACTGTAGCAAGCAGGTCGAGAGAGGTCATCCTCCCCCTTTACTCTGCCCTGGTGAGGCCACATCTGGAGTACTATGTCCAGTTCTGGGCTCCCCAGTTTAAGAAGGACAGTGAACTGCTGGAGAGGGTACCGCAAAGGGCTGTGAAGGTGATTAGGGGGCTGGAGCATCTTTCTTATGAGGAAAGGCTGAGGGACTTGGGTCTTTTTAGTCTGGAGAAGAGAAGACTGAGGGAGGATCTTATCAATGCTTACAAATCCCTAAAGGGAAGGTGCCAGGAGGATGGGGCCAGTCTTTTTTTCAGTGTTGCCCAGGGACAGGACAAAAGGTAATGGGCACAAACTTGAACATAGGAAGTTCCATCTGAACGTGGGGAGGAACTTCTTTCCTTTGAGGGTAGCAGAGGGCTGGAACAGGCTGCCCAGAGAGGTGGTGGAATCTCCAACTTTGGAGACATGCCAAACCTGCCTGGATGCCATCCTGTGCAGCCTGCTGTAGGTGGACCTGGTCTGGCAGTGGGGTTGGACCAGATGATCTCCAGAGGTTCCTTCCAACCCCTAACATTCTCTGATTCTGTGAGTCACTGAGAAGAGTGAGAGTAGAGTCACTGAGAGTCTGACACTCACAGGAGTTGGGGAAAAGCAGAAAATCACAGTAGTTGCCTTTGTGCCATCCCATTGTCTGGCACGAAATTCCGTGAAGAACAGTTTTTCAAATCTGCAGTGGCTGGAGTTCCCAGCCTGGCAGAGAGCTAGGAGCTGATGGTGCCAGAGGAAAAGAGAGCCTCTTATCAACAGTATCTTACAGTCCCTACTGGTCTTCCATTAAAAACTTTCAAAAATTACAGTATTTTGTGGAAATATTATACTGGTATTAGTAGTGTGCAAAATTTCAAAACAGTCACCATGAAGCTTATATTACTGTGGTGTTTCTGGTTGGAAAGCAGCTGTGGCTTTTATTTCTTGAGCTTCTCTGTAATCCCCTCCAGTATGTGATGGAGTCATTCCTTCTTTGTCCTACTCTCTGGCCTATGAGTTATTATTTCTCTATCCTTTCTCTTGACTTTTTTCTCTTTCTTCTCCTAGGTGTGATAGCAGTTGTGATATTTATCCTACTTTGCATCACTGCCATAGCCATACGCATTTATAAAAAAAAAGGCATATACTCAAAAAATGAGGCAAAAGGATCTGAAAACGAAGACAGTGCTGAATCTGCCCTGAAAAGTGAGCTCAGCATGCAAAACACAGCCAATGAAAATCAAAAGGAATACTTCTTCTGATTGGCATTCATGATTTAATTTGATATAATAATGTGACAGTCTGACTTTCTTGCTAAGCCAGGGGCTCTCAATGGACAGAAAAAGCTCTTGCACTCTACAGTAAATGCAATGGATTTGAGACTTATTGTACTGCATATGTTCAGTCTCAGTGATTGTTACAGGGGGCCTCTTTAAATTACATGCATTCCTTAGCTATTATACCGTAAATGCATTTTATGTAACAGTGAAATAGATATTGTAACCAATTTCATTGTTGGTAGTTTCCGACTGTTCTGATGTGACCTTCTACAGCTGAAGTTTAACGTACATACTAAATATGATTTTTGAGTGGTAAGATTGCTACGAAGTTATTCCTATACTTTTCTTTAAAATTTGATTCTCAAATTTTGTTCATGGTGAAAGGTGGGTTCTAATAATTTGTGTTACTAAAGAAATTCTGCTGTGTTTCATTATAGTGATCCCTCTTATTTCCTCAGACTGAAAATGCCTTTTGAGCTGCTATTGGTTGGTGTCAGCATCTGCTTGTGAGCCATGGAGTTTGGTGTCCAAAACAAACTACTTCTTTCCTCTGGGATGTGACCCATGTCATCACTATCCCTTCTTTTTGGCAAGCCTAGTAGGACTTAAAACTGAAGGGTGTACAATGTGTTGAAAAGCTGTAAAATCTCTTCTGCAATAGGTTTTCACTTATGGTCAAGTGATGGCACCAAGAGACTTACGCACATTCGAGGCATTTTAAATAAAATTGGGATCACAAAAGCCAAGATGTTTGCTTGGAAAGATCAAGTAATATAGTGACAATAGTTAAGTTATCATGAGTAAAACCACCAAAAGACGATCAAGGTTATTGTCCCTAGAAATTAGTAATGCTTCTTCTGTCAAGAAGTAAAGCTCTATGCACTATCTAGGATGTATTCTTGGAAAGCATCATATCTATGATCTGCTCCAGACCTCAAGATTAAGTTGTTCTAAATTATAGAAATTATTTATGATTATTATGATAATAGAAGTAGGACATTTAGAGTCTAGTACAGTTGGCTGCTTCTTGAATACTTTTGTTCTTCACCATTAATAGTACGAACTATACCTCTGCAAGATAAGGTCTGATCATATCACTCAAAATTAAACAGGTGCTTACTATCCCAACAGAGTAAATAAAAGCTGTCTACAATATTGTGTAAGTAAATTATCCAACATGAACGGTAAGTTTACATTGTCTAAACAGATGATTGTAAGGTTGCTTTAGACAACATAGAGTATCTGAAATACCCGTGTGGCCTCTTGGGACTGTCACAAGTTCTACAGAAGATATGTGTCTTTTGGAACACACATCTGGGGATCAGGTAGAATACCTCAAGGCACTGAAAACGGCACTGGATACCAACATTTAGGTAACTGACCCCAACACAAAGGATTTTTTGTTTTTCACCAGACATAAGACTGTGTGCCTAGAGCTTAGATCTGAGAAAATTATCAGGAATTCTGTGCCCTTGTAGACTTGAGTTTAAAATTTAAACATCCTTCAGAATCGATTTATATGTGCTCCCATTAAAAGCGATGATAACAGTCATTGCTTTTCTCCTCTTTCAGTGTGGAGAATCAAAGCTAGGCCCTAGACTGTGAAGTTTAGAAAATGTTTATCATAGATGCCCAAGAACATTATAAACACATGGAAACCTGACACGGTGTGCCAAAACCTTTATCATGTAAATTTCTTTATATAAATAGTAGTTTTAAGTATAAATGTCCAGCAGATGTTGTCTTTTAAAGCTTATTTTCTTCCATCAGTCTTTACTTCCTGTTTTCAGAATACTACAGTTCCTTTTCTGCTTCCTCCTATACTGCTTTATTCCATTTTTAGGAAAAAAATATTTCCTTTTTTTGGTATCTGTGGGCTCTGCAATCAGAAATTGCTCAGATTAAGATGCACTGCTTTCTTGTTTTCATTTTTGCAATTCTGAGTGCCTCTCTGGTAGATTAATCAGACTGAGGACCCAGGATCAGGAACTGGGTATCCATGTTGTGTATACATTAGTGTATTCATTGATACACTTTGGTCTGTGACACTAGGTCACATTTAGAAAGGACAGAATATGGTGAGGGAATGGTACTGTACTGTTCCCAATAAGAGATATGGATGAGAATATTCTATTTTGTGGACGGGGTGTGGAGGAAATGAAAGCCTCACATGGGTTATGAGTACAAGACCTTGAATAGTTTTGTTTGCTACTTTGGACCCTCTCAGTCTAGCTAGTTAAAGTGAAAATTATGACTCCTTCTTTTCAAGGGTCTGACCTAAATTGCCCTTAATTCAAGAAGAGTCCTGCTGTTGGCTTCTCTGTAACTCAAAACACTCTGCATCTCGAGAGGCTTTCCCTTCAAGGGGTAGATATGCCAGCAGTGTCCACCTTTTTGTGTCACTGACACCAACAAATCTATGAGCAGTGATGAGTCCTAGTCAACTCCATTTTTATCAGCATGGGATCTAGTAACCATGTAGGACAAAACTTCTATGATGGTGCTGATTGTAACATGTTAAATTACCAAAATGGATGTTTTGATTGAACAATAAAAGACAGACTATTCAGGTAAGAGTTACCCATATACTGACCTAATAAAACCTAAAGGCTACCCACACCAGAACAAGTTGGAAGTGTGCAAACCTAACTTTTCAATCACTTGTTTTAATTCTATTTCATTGTTAATTTTTATTGTGTGTCTTGATGGAGAGAAAGGTCTCTTCCCTTATTTTGTTTCCTTCCATGTGAATCATTATTTTCTCTCCCTATTCCTTAGAAATTTTAAAAATAACAGGAAGGGAAAAGCTAAGTAAAACCCCTATTTCCCAGACTAATTGAAAAAGAGGGTGGAGGGTATAAAGGCCTTTGTGAATGGCACATTATTTAATGCAAACCTTTTTAAGGCTTTTTTTTTTTTTTTTCTGAAGGACTCTAAGGGGAAAAACAGAAATGTATTTTGTTGCATGCATATCTGCAGATTTGTAGCATACAATAATTACGTTTCTCTGAAGATGCAAATGCCCATTTTCATCTGTAGGAAAAGTGATCATATATTCATCACCCAAATCCAAAATATACAGGTTCATAGCCAATGAAGCAGCATTTTCCATTACTTGCTGCATTGCTATGGGAACAAAAAAATGGTGGCACCGAAGTGCTCTGAGACATCATACAACGTTGTGCTGTCCCTTTTTTGATTCTCTATTCCAATGTGTGACCTTTCACCTCTCTGTTAATAAACACTTTTTAAAATAAAGTGAGGAAAATATTTTTTAAAACCTTTGTATTAAAAAGTTTAAACCTGACAACAATATACTGATTTTTTTTTAAAGTAGTAAAAATATGTAGAAGTGCACATAATATATTGGTGAGTGTGGTTATTTATAGATATTACTGACTGCTAATGTAACAATTTTGCTACACATTGATGCATTTTTACATGGCAAATATATTTTTCTTAAGTACATTAGCAAATAAATAGCAGCATGTATGCCGGTACATTTTTAAAACTTTGTGTGGGCACTAGCTATGAGGGCTTATAATTATTTATGTACTCAATATTTAAATGCACAAATACAATTCAGTTAGGTTTTGGGAAAACATTTTCCAATACTTCCATTGCTGTGAAGAATATGTAATAAGCTAAGTTCATAACAACATGAAATGTACTAACAGTCAAAATAAATTTGCAGTGAAAATAAATTATTCGTGGCAGTGATGTACAAGGAAAAAAGTATATAAATGAAAAAAACCAACAGTATTCTTGGAAGGAATCTGATCAGCAGATTAGAGTAGCAGATTTAGATTTAGATGACAGGGTGCCTGCTGCACCAGTGTGAAATAATATCAGAAGATGCAACTATTGCAGGTCAGTAGAGGATTGATAAGAATATACCTTTTTGAAATAAAATTAATTACCTTGAGAAGTAATTGCAGCACTTCAAACTCAAGGCAGAGTTGTAGCTGTATAAGCCATGTGATGTCACCAGCGAATAATGTTTGTTGTAACAGAAAAATATTTGCTAAGTCAGAAAATTTCATGCTGAAAAAGCATGTACCCTAGTCTCTGGGGTGCAATGCACATTCTCCAGAATGAGCATGCAGAAATACAGCATTATTTTGTCAAATAAAGCTCCTAAATCTGCAGCCAAATGTATAATAAATCCATAGTGGTTTTGATCATTTAAGGAGATTGTGAATTGCCAAGAAAGAATAAAAATTAAAATTCTACAGAAATTAGAACTGAATAAAAAGGTACAGATATGAAGGTACTGAAGTAATGTCAGTGGTTGTTTAAAGTACACACAAGAAAATCCGTAAAAGAACAAGGAAATGAAAGTAACTTCCCTTTGAATTTACTCTTTTCAGAACCTTCACTTGGAGCTTTTTGGTAGTGGTGGGAAGCAAAGGTTTAAGACACTTGTGTACAGAAAGTGCTAAAGCTGCTGATATGAGAAACAGAAACAAAAACCCACATGTGCTTTTAGACCTTGCTTTGAGCCACGCTCTTACTCATTCTTGAAGGTGTGTCTGAAAAGTGATTTTTTGCAAGAAAAGACAGGGTTCTTTAGATATGTTGTCCAAACCTCTTAAACATTGATCTTACCATTATTAAGAAAGAAATCAAACATCACGACTGCATTACAGGGAGATGGATGCCATTTCTTCAAAGACTGACACAAAATCTCATTTAATTTCATATGAATCTCTAGCTTCCATCTATGACAAAATTCTGATGTTGCTAACACTTTATACAAATGATGCCTAAAGTCCTTATTAAATAGCATGGTAAATCCACAGTAAAAAAATGTGCATGCATACACAGAAATGCATGTAAATGAGCTATGTAGTCAGAGCTAAGATTCCTAAGACTTCACCATTTTCTCATATTATGTCAAATACTGAAAAACAGTCCAGAGTTCAGAAACACCACCCTCCTTAATGTTCAACCCATTTCACAAAGTATTTAAGATTTCAAAGGTTTTTTTCAAGGGGGAAAAACAAAAAATTACAACTTGCAGCTTCTTCTAGAACAGTAACAAGTAGACAACCAGACTGCTGATGGGAAGAGAAAATATTATAGTATCTCTCACAAAGAGACAATCATAGAATCATAGAATCATAGAATGGTTGGAGTTGGA
>VZTS01017445.1:11089-36360 GCA_013400795.1 Pluvianellus socialis | reverse complement strand
GGTTTCTTTCCCCTTTTCTTATGAGTACTCTGAATATTCCTATTCCTGTGGTGTAAGAGACTGAGAGACGGTTTAGGAACAAGAAGTCAAGCATAGACTTTCCCTCAAAACCCACCCAGGTTTTCCACTTTTACAGAGGCAAAATATAAAAAGTGAATGTGATATACTATTATTTCTTTGCTATCTTCTTTCCTAACATTTCAGTGGAAGAGAGTAGAAGAATCATTTTGCTAATGGAAGAAGACTAAGGCAGTTGAGAAAATGAGAGAAACTAGAATTTTTTTCCGTTCTTTCTTAATGAAAACAGCTTGTCGGCAGGTTTTTTGGCTGTATTATCTAGAATAGCCATATAGAAACATTTTCTCAAGTGATTTTCATCACTTTTAATTTTGTATAGTGTTGCTGAGGGTATACTGACTGCAATGTCTTTATGCTAACTGAAGACCATTATCTCTTTGTCAACTCCTTAGAAAACCTAATTCCTAAATTAGGCTGTCCAATGTGCAGGTGTCACAGAGCCCTTGTGCAGTGTGAGTCTAGCTCCTTCTATTCGCCATAGCTCTGCCCTTTGATCAGGTTTACTCGGCTGCTTTAAATTATGAGCACGAGCACAGAAATACCCAGCCTGCAAACAATTCCCAGACAGTGTCTTCAAAAATACCTTTTTATTTAATTTTAAGGTTGTGGGTATTTTAAGAAGCAATCTTAAAATCCTTGAAAAAATACTACAATACTACAGCTAAAATGGAGATTTATGCACTCAGCTAGAAGCAGTGTTTTTTGGATACAAGGATGAAATTGAGAAGGGCTCAGTATCTTCTGAAAGAAAGGAAAGACAATAGTTTTTCCTGAAGGATTAATACACGTTTTGCAATGTTGGTGGACTGTCTTTGCTGACCAGATCTCAAAAAGAGCCCTATACAATTTTCTCAAGCGCGTGGTAATTTTGGCACATATCAGAAAAGAGAAAAAAAAATAAAATAAAGAAAAGAAAAGATTTAAATACTGAAGGCTATTAGAAATGTATTTATTCAATAATATGTAAAGTGAATGAAAAAGTCTGCATGGACAGTGTTCTGCTCTGTATAGTAGGGCTGCATCCATTTTTCAGAGTTGCACAAGATTCCACTGCACAACTTATATTCAAGTCAAAGGGGCTTGCACATGTCTAATTCCCAGAAAGCTCACAGAAAAATTGTTCTAGGACAAATTATACAGTAGGTCTTAACAGCACTAATAAAATCAGAGTCATTAAAATCTATGCTCATAATTTGGCATCAATTTTTCATTTACAACAAGATCTTCGACTGTCTCTGACTGTTTCTGTCAAAAAAAATTATCCCTGGTCACAGCAAAAAGCTTCAGCACAATGTATTTCTTGTCTTTTACAACGTGAGCTTGTTAACATTTATCACTGCTGTATGTAGCACCTATATGACTTTTTTACGGCTTTTATTCAAAAACCACAGCTTAAGATTGTCATTTTATTTGCTTCAAATGGATTACCCTTATAAGTCTTCTGTCTGTGAGCATTGACAAGCTGTTGTTTCCACAGGTGGGTTATGGTCAATTTAAAAATAAAGACTCTAAGATCCTTTGAAACTGAGGAAAAGAGAAGTGCTCCTTACATTAGCTCTAAGCAAGCACCAAAGCAGCAGCCAACACCTGCTTGCAAGGTAGAGTGTTCTCCGTAGCCTTCTCTAACACCTTGTTTTATGTGACAAGTCACTGATAGACGAAGACACTGAGGAGTTCTTAAGGATATCAGGAAAATAACTGACTGGAATTGCTACTTTCTTGTCTATCTTGGAAAAGACAGGATATTTGCTGAAACTGAGGTTCCTTCCCTGTCTCTGGTAGGCACCTGCCTATGGTAACCAGAAAGCTTCATTTTCCAGCATCACTTTGTTTGGATGGTTTTGGTTCTGGGTTATTCTGGGTGTTGCATCACAGAGGAAATGTTTTCTGGGATGTTTTATGTCTTTTTTTTTTGAGAAATAAAAAACACATGGCAGACGAGGGGACAGATGACTACTGTCCTTAATATGTAGCACTGCCAACCTTCACTGGTGTTTATGAGTTTCTTGTGGATTGTTTACTATCTCTGTATCAACTCTCTCCTTGAGTCAAGTTTGGCTGCTCTTTCACACACAGAATAAGTCTCGGTTTTTTGTTTGTTTGGGTTTTGTTTTCATCTTGATAACCTCGTGATTGTCTGGATATCCTATTTAGTCCTTTTTTACCTTGGTATCTTTTGTTTCCCCACTCACCATTCTCCCCTATCTTCTTTCTCTTCAGCAACTTTTTTCTGCCTTTTTTCTGGTACCATTCTACTATCTCCTCTTCCCATGTTTTTGTTCCTTCTTCGTTTTCAAGCTCGCTTCTTTATTTTCCTGTCCCGCCTACCGTCTCTTTAAATGCAAGGAAAATGAATTAACGATGTAACTGTGCTTCAGCCTGTGTATATTTGCATATATGTATGCACATAAATTATATATTAGCAGTATAATCTAGTATGCATATCATGGTACTAAGGTGTTACTGTGTACAGGATGGTCTGTGTAACTTATTGAGGCATGGTGTCTCCTTCAAAGGTTGCCAGCAATGCCTAAACAACTCTTCTGTCTTGCCTCTTTAGGGACACTGCACGCTAGCAGCCATAGGACCAGAGGTGTGTGGAATGCAGAGATGCTATGCAAAGGTCACTGAAAGACTGAGACCTCCCTTCTTCTGGCCACTGAAGAAATGAGAGGAAATGGCACAACTTTGTGTCTTAGCAGCCTGTAGCGTCACTTGTGTAAAAGCGCTCATTTGCAGCATTGCGGGGTTCTCTGGAACAGATGCTCTTCATGAAGCAGAGAGGTATGAAGAGATGATAGAGGATAAAGAAAACATGTGTCCCCTTGATCTTGTTTTTGCCACCATTATAAAATTCCCCTGCCAGCTTCAAACATGACAGCACAAAGGGAGTGAGAATATTTAAGGGAGAGGAGGCAGTTCATTTGTTGAAATAAACAGAGTAGGGAAAGCAGTAACATTTTAAAAGCTTAGAATGAACTGAAGAATTCCTAGTTTTGTTTAAAAAAAAAAAAATGTTTTTCCCATTTCATTGTCCTTTCAGTATAAAGTTATGGCTTGAGTGGGAAGGGTGGGGTTGCACTGAACCTGTGAAAACTGATAACACAAAAAAAAATTCAGTTCTGTGGAGGGATAACTTTAACAAATGTGATGCCCTGACTCCTCCACTGTCTTATAACTGCATCTTCTCTCTAAAGTGCACTCTAATTTACTCTGCACAAGATAGGCTTTTTCTGTGTAGCTCAGAATATGTAGTCTCTACTCCAACGACTGTACACTGCATGTGCAGTGAGTTCAGTGTCACTCCAGAAGTTCTCCTTGGAGCCAGGGAAAGAAGTACCAAAGAAATGGATCAGGAGAAGGATGACAGGTAGCACATGGTAGGTAGACAGTTCACTCATCACAGCTAATAACATTGTATTAAAACATCAGTCAGGATTTTAGATAACTCCATGTGAGTCTCACCTCTGACACCACCAGGACCTCTAATCTCAATCTTGTGTATTCAAATGCCCTCATCAGCAAGTTATCAGCTAATCTAAGATGAAGAACCTACTTGTTATTTAAGCTGATTGCTGCTGTTATACTTCCATGAAGAATGCTAGGTTTGGAGTGGTCAAGTCTCTCAACAAAATTTCATTTTTGTTGCAATCTCTGCCACTAAACAAATGATGGTATATATCTCTCTAATATGTGACAGCTAATAAAACTGATTATCTTAGTGAAAAAATGTAGCTGGGGATTGATTACTCACAGAAATGTTAATGAGAATTGAGTTTAGTACTAATCTAATTCCATGAGTTTTGGACAGTTGGCAATCTCGACTTGGAAAACAAACGAACATTTGTTGGCTTTGGGTTGTGTTTTATGTCCCACAAACCGCACAAAGTGTGTGGAATATCTCTGCTACCCAGTAAGCCTGAACTGTACCTACAGCATATACAGGATATACATTCTGGCTTTTTTTTATTATTTCTTTTTTTGTACATGCTCACATTATACTAATAAATAACTATTTCATAGTAAAACAGGTCTAGGTTCCTTCATCTTGATGCTAAGTGGACATGTTGCAAAATTTTGTCAAAGAAGAGGAGATATTTAGGATGCATCATTAGCCCCTGTGATGCCTATATTCATGGAACTGTATTTCCCTCCTTTACAAATTATGGCCTTGTTTATGGATGTGTCTTCTTGGGTTTTTCTCTGAGAGGTTGTCAACACATCCCATCGGTTACAAAATGTTTTGAATTTCTGCTGACTTTTCAGTCTCCAAAGCACTTGGAATCTCACAGGATACAGGCTGCAGAGCAAAGTATAAAAGCAGATCTACCTTGCTGAGTTAGCTAAAGTTGAGCTAGCTAAAGTATAGCTGCCTGAAATCATTATACTGTGGTTCAGTAGAGCTCCAATTCTCTCTACAAACAGTACCACATAATCTAGATATGATACATGCTGGTCTTTGTGCCTCAAGCAGCCCAACCTGCAATTCCACAGCGGATTTTGGAATGTTATTTCTAGTCAGGGGAAAGAAAGCAATAAAAGCAAATATAGATACCAAAAGGATTCACAGAACTTCATTTCTTAGAAAGAAACCTCTTGCCTGAAGTTGAAAGTCTCAAAATTCACAGGATTAATAAACTACTTTCTTAACAGTGTCTGGGCTTTAGGCTCCAAGAAATTGCAAGCAATCTCCAACTTTCATAGGAACAATGCAGCATTGTCCTGATGGCAGATGTTTATTTTTCTTGCTGTAAGACATAAAGAGAGGGATTTCTTTAATGCTGGAGACTTTTTGCAAATTTTACAAGGGATAGTCCTTTCCCCAGATGACTTAAATACAGCCTTGACTTGGTTCCCTTTTATACTTTGATTCTTTTAGTTTACCTTACGCAAATACATCTAAATAATGCAGTGGATCAATACTTCTGAGGAAAAAGACTGAGCTTGACTGAATCTTAGTGTATTGACTTCCACACCTGATTATGCTACTTAGCTGTAAACAACCTCTCCTTTATGATGGTAAGGCAGAACATGTAAGTTTAGTTCTCTGTAAGAGACAAACTTGAAAACATCTTTCAAGTATTAATGTAATAAACATCTTTGAATATTATTATTGTAAATAAAATTAGTATTAAAATGTATAATTATGAATATTCATGCAGCAAGTATGTGTTCGAGAAAAGAAAAACATCAAGGAGGAAGTGGTTTTGGGTGGGGTTCTTTTTACATGTGAACAGAGCCCCAAGGAAAGCGAAGTCATCTTTTAATTCTGCCTGACATCACTTAACACCTCTCATTGCTCAGTCTGGGGCATTTTTGACACAAAAAGGAGGTGACTGAAAGAGGGATGAACTACAGAAACATTGCTGCAAAGAGGTAAAGATCAGCCTTCATTTCGTATGCTTTAGATCAAGCAAGAACCAGTGGGCTTTGGCCACGCTGAGGGATGCAGGTTAGGCACTGGGCTGGGTGGGTTCCTCTAAAGGGTGGATGGTGAAGCACAGGGAACCATTCCCCTGGGATGCTCAAGGTCTCTAACAGCAGTTTACTCAAAGTCTGCCAGAAATGGTGCTGTCCTTGGATAGACTTGCCAGCTGGTTGAGGTTCCTTGAACCCAGTTTTTCTTTCTTCCCTTTCCTTTATGCCTCTTCTACTCATGCACAACTGACCTCTGTTGCAGGCTACAACCTTACCTCTGCCTTACAGCAGAAACCAACCTGCCAAAGTTGGCATGAAAATCTGGGACATCACAGATTACAATTGTTCCTTTCAGTGTCTGGACTAAAAAAAAGTCTTGAACTCTTGAAGTATTTTCCATAAACTTCATATTTTATAAACAAGTAATACACTGAAAATTTTGGGAGTATTCATTGTTTTTTCTCTGCAAAACAAAAGGTACCTCCATTCCCCAAGTAGGACTGAGAATAACAGTGACAAAAACACTTAGGTGGTGCTAACTGATTTGGCGTGAAGGAAGGACAGGTCTTTCACAATATGCAACAATGTCTATCAGACTTAGGAACAGATGGGAGTTATGGGGGGTGTGGGGTCAAAAAAGCAAAGAAACACAGGCCCAGGGATTCCTAAAAGAGGAAAGGGTTGTTCACCTGACAGAGAGAGCTGGAGGTGGCACTTTGTTGGAAACAGAAGATGTGACGTGACATAAGGTTTTGCTTTTGATGCTTTTTTTCAAGAGTTCTCTTGGTCTTCATTTCTGGTGCAGCTTCTCTGCTTGTGTCAGTCTGTACTCCAGAAGTTGTTCCTGAGCAGTGATTGCTCAGTCAGACCTGAAATCTCCTTCCTCTAGAGTTTTCAAGAAAACTCAAGGTGTAATAACCTGGACAAGGCAAATGAGGAAATCTTGCAATAGCGCAAGTGCCTACAAATAAGATTCATACAGGTTAAACATATATACTCTTTGTCATAAGAAGCAGCAAAACTCCACAATGTCTACATATTAGGAAAAAAAAGTCAAGACAGATGAAGCTCAGTGATGGGAGAGGGATTGTGAGAGGAACACGAAGATCAGTGGTATCATATACAATTTATGACTGCAGTGCACAGGCATAAAGACAAAAAGACCCAGGTGAGAGGAGGAGAGTGGGAGTCTAGACAAAAAGAATGAAGGTCAAAGGATAAAGATCATGCAAAAAAAGTAGAGTTCATCTATTCATTTTTTGTCTACTTAGATACATTAAAAACCTCAGGAACCACATCTAAGCTGGTCCTGCTCTGACTGGTAGGGTTGGACCACATGAGCTCCAGAGGTTCCTTCCAACCTAAATCATTTCATGGTTATAATGAAGCAACTGCAAAAGGTACTGTCTATGTGTTAAGAACATACTGCTTCTCTCTTCTCATAGTTACTGGCTTGTGACCAGCAAGTCCATAATGTTTACCTAATAACTCTTCTTTTTCTTTTCATGTTCAGGTAGCATGTTTAGATGTGCTTTCCATTCCCTTAAGCTTGCCACGTATGTTAATGTCTGCAGAAGAACTATGTTAACCAGAACCTAACCTGATTTGTCCTTGCATACAGAACTGATTCCATCTTACAGCACCAGGACACCAGACAGGTAATTGCAGACACTATTTCCACGTTGCTAATGTGTGCCATGTGTTCTGGCACAGTTGCGCAAGGTTTATGCTGAGGGGACTTTGGAGGGAAGTGTTTTTTTTTCACTTTCCTCCAGAATTTGAGCAATGTGGAACAACCTAATTTCTGGAGGTATGTTAAAATCCTCACCTAAATCTTTCAAAAATAAAGATTATGGAACTATAATCTGTGGCCATTATGGCAGCCATTGAAAACTAATGGAATTGGCCATGTTCTTATTTCTTTTGTATGAGCAGAATACAAAAAATGTTTTAAAAAAGGTCCTAAGTGTTTGTCAAGGGCACCCTGTGCTTGATAAAGGTTTCTTTTGTCTAGTGTGAACAAAGCCGGTGGCTTGGAAGGATTGAAAACATGTGGGTCACAACCACCCCTGCGCTAGGGGCTCACTTATTACCCTGAGAGGCACAGTGTAAAGTTGCAGGTGCAATAAAATGCTGATACAAAGCTCACACTTAAAGCAAGTAGTATTTGGTCACTTGGAAAATAGGTGGCCTTGCGCTGGATTTATTTTTCTGAAGTAAGAGAATTTTTATCACTTTCTGTCTCATCTTGGAAAGGGGGGTTAATGTTTCATGAAGGAGATAATGAAAACCACCTAGGGAGTCATCAGACAAAGAAACTTCTAGAAGCTGCATTAAAAAAATTTCCATCTCTCATTGCCTCTTACACATGTGAATCACCTTTTTACCACCTCCTCTGGAGAAATGACAGATTTAATATGTGCTCGATCTAAGCAACTGAGGTGTGTGTAACACAGAAAAGCGTGGAGGGAAATTCCTTTGAAATAAAACTGCTCTATAGAACAGAAAATATTTGAACATAAATTTCAAAGGCAGGTTTTGGCAGATAATGGGTTTGGGTTTTCAAGGCACAGCCTACTAGTAATCAGTATTGTTAACTGACACAATATGATGTAGGTATATGGAACTGAAAATAGGTACATTTATGCTTCAGATGCTGCTTTAGTTAAAGTATGCTAAGATTTTTCTTTATATTCTTCTGGTTTTTAAGTTGCATACGTATCGTTTTAAATATTGGTAGAGGGTGAGAAACAGAAAAGTTTGTTCCCAAATGATATTTAACATTTTAGGTAAAAAGCATATTTTTACAAGGCAATCAAATTTGCTCCTACAGAAATTCAGAAAATCTAGCAAACTTTTAAATTCTTTAAAGTCTTTAACTTCTAATGTCTCTAAAAACCAATAAATCTTGAGTTTAAACTCTAGTTTTCAGCCTACTAAACCATATTATTTCAAACTTCATCTATACTTTTCAGGTTAAATATCTACCCTTGGCAAACAACCAGTCAGCTCTTGATTTCATAAGAAAGAGATTTAGCATTCCTGATGTTTCAGTTCCTAAAGCAAGTATTTGGATTTAGATGCCTGAAATAAACCTTATGTGAAATCCTGGGGAACTGAACAGATATGTTCAGTGTTCCAGATCTTTATAAGGATGTACCTAGATTGCTACAATTGATCTGACTACGCTACTTCTACAGCAATCTCAATTTACATTAAAATACTTGTAAAAACCTTATGACCGAGAATTGACTATATTTTCTAGTCCTTTGCTTTTTGAACCAATGGTAGCCACTGGGATCAATTTTTTTCAGAAAGATATTAACTAATAAATACATTGATGAGAATAGTAGTTTTGCTGCTTTTGCTTTCTGACTGCTTTGCTTTTGGCTGATTTTCTACCACTGCTTATAAAGTAAAAAGATGTCATGTGCTACAAAAGTTGAGGCAGAAACTGTTTTCCCTGAAAGAAATGTTAGGAAGCTGTAGGAGATAATGCCTTTCACCTTGAGAAATTCTGTTGTCTAAATTAAGTTTTCAAACTGAAGTAGTTCAGTCACACACATAACGATATGCTCCTATTTACATCCTAAATGGTTGCTAATACAAGTGTGTTCTATTGAGGAGCTTTTTCTTTGTTCTTCTTTGCACTAACAAATACAAAATTCAAATAGTAGATGTAGCTAATCCACTTGGAACCAAATATTACTTTTATTTGGTAGCTTATCCAATTACCTCAAAGAGCATATTTCAAAGTTAAAGGCGAGGGAATGGCCACGTTTCTTGTGAGGTCCAGATTTCCTCCAGACCCTTGCATTTGCCATGGGGTCAGTGAGATAACGCTGGGACCTCCCAGTTTGTGGTGTGGTGGCAAAGTTGTGGATTAGGGAAGAGGGTGGGGAAGCTGTGTGTGCAGAGACAGAATGTATGTTGGTCAGGTTCCTCTGAGTGAGAGAGAGAACGGTCAGGTGAACTTCCATGATGAGTTTGCCCAGGAGAGGAAAACCTGTAGACCCCAAAATGTGGTAGCAGGGAGAATGACAGCTTCAGCACTGAGGAAACTTCCTAGAAAGTGGTGAGCATGGCAGGCATTTCTCCAACCTGGCTGCTGAGTGGGCAAAAAACAAACCTGAAAGAAAGGATCTCTCTTGCTCCAGTGTGCAAGAGAGATGGTTATAAATTTAATTTATTTCTATTGTCTTTAGCCTTGCTAGGGCTTTTTTCCCCCAATTTAATTTTTCCTCTAACTTTGTACTCTAATAAGACCTGGCTTTTGAGCTTAAAAGGCTTTCCTTTGGAGGACTTGTAGTGAGACAATCATAAGCAGATCTACCACAGAGTTACAGGCAGCTCAGAGGCTTGTCATATCTGCATAACACAATACAGAGTCATTTGTGAGCAGACATGAACAGTTTGGTGACTCTCAAACTTCAGGGGAGCACATCTCACTTGTATGCAAATTTCTGTTCCTACTTAGTGAAATTACATGGCTTTCATTGCCGTATACAGGTTAGTGGATATAACATTAACTTGTACATCTATGCAGATGACATCTAGAATTAGTGCCTATTTTCAGGATATTAAGAAATTTTTTTCCTCTTAAATCTGGGAAAAACTTGTGGGTCAGAACACACTCTTTTCTATCACAATGCCTGGAATTACAAATCACATGAAGCCACTGCACTGAACATTGAAGTAAAGTTTATTTGACAGTCAGCTGCAAGGGAAAACACTGGGCCAAATACTGTACTGTTGAAATCAAGGATGCTTTCATTGTGTTCATTTTTATAGCCATTTTTTTTCCCCTCTCCAATCAGCAATGACACCCTGAGGGAGTTTTACTTGTGGAAAAAGTCACACTCTTTGGGGTCTTATTATCTAGAATTAAGTTTAAAGCAAAACAAACTACCTGCAGTGTGACTACTCTTGAAAGTTCTCTGTGTATTCATGTGGTACAGAATAAAACAGTTCATCAGTTCAGCCTTGTTATTCCTCATTAAGCGACTTTTCTTTATAACTGTACCTGCAGAACACTGTATTTCAAATTAACTTTCAGAATTTTGAGCAGAGATCTCACAAAGCACTGTTCGGATGTTAGTCTGTGTGTGTCTGGAGATGAATTATTTTTCTTGCTGTACAAGTAATCTCCATGGAAAGCACTGAAATTACAGAGTTTAATCATTCTTAAGCCTAATTGCTCTAACTCTTTCCTCTTTACTGTAACATCTACCTTGCTAATTTATGGTGCCATTTACAGAGCGCCAACAGGTAGTGTAGAGGAAATATCAGCCAGTGCTGCAGCCTTTGCCATGCTTTGTCTGAACACATTCCTGCAAATATATCTCAAGTCATGGAGTGAGCAGTGAATAAGGGTGTTCCTGGGCACTAGGATGGCTGCAGCTTAATCTGAGCAGATGTTCTTTCCTGGATATCCTGGAGTGGCACAGTTTATAAACTCCTTGCTTCAGGGCTCTATCAAGCAGTATTGAAAAGAGGAGGCTAAAAATGCTGCTGGCCTGACAAGCTGAGTGCTTGTCAGCATTGCTCTGGACATAAAGCCACTTTTCCTAGTCACCTCCTCAGACGTTTTCCAGGAGACCTACCCTGGGTAAGCAAACATGCACCACCAGCTCCGTCCAGGAGATTGTTAGCAATAACTACTAGCTGAAGCACAGCATAGTTTAGGTTGGAGAGAACCTCTGGAAATCAGCTAGTGCTTAACCCAGGCCAGCTACAGCAGGTTGCCACCCTGAATGTTAGGTTTCCCCAGGTTTTTTGGGAAATCTAGCTGGCTTTCTGAAAATCTCCAAGAATAGAGATTCCACAACCTCTCTAAGCAATCACTTCAGAGTAAAAAAGTGGGGGTTTATGTTCAGATGGAATTTCCTAAGTTTATTTTTTAAAAATATCCATGCCTATTGCCTCTTGTCTTGTCACTGGACATCACTGAGAAGAGTGTGGCTCGCTCTTCTTCACTTCCAGCCATCAGATATTTGTACACATTGATAAGATTTCCCTGAGCCTGCTTTGTCCAGGCTGAACAGTCCCAGCTCTCAGCCTCTCCCCATGCAGAAGATGTTTCAGTCCTGTAATCAGCTTTGTGGTCCTTTGCTGGACTTGCTCCAGTAGGTCTTTGCCTGTCCTGTACTGAGGAGCCCAGAACTCTTCATGTGGCCTCGCCAGTGTTAAGCAAAGAGGGAGAATTGCCTCCCTCAGCCTGCTAGAAACATGTTTCCTAATGCAACCCAAGATACTTTTGGCCTTCTTTTCTGTGAGGATGATACCCTGTTTCAGGCTAACGGGCCTAGTGTCATAAATGTGGTGGAGGTGTGAGGTTCCACAGAAGTGCTAATTTTCATAGTTGTAAACGTAGGCAAAACTGGCCAGATTAGAATACCAAAATAGCTGCCATGAAAAGCCCAGTA
Organism: Pluvianellus socialis; assembly: GCA_013400795.1. Taxonomy (NCBI): domain Eukaryota; kingdom Metazoa; phylum Chordata; class Aves; order Charadriiformes; family Charadriidae; genus Pluvianellus; species Pluvianellus socialis. The sequence goes on along the minus strand of VZTS01017445.1, from coordinate 24,439 downwards.
GTACCTAGCTTTTCCTGTCTCTGTCCCACGTATCACAATCTTTTGGGTCCATCAGCATAAAGTGTAATGCACTGTGATGCTGAAAACCCTTATTGATAGAATATTCTCATTTGTGGCATGTTACAATTGCCTTGAACTGGGCAGGAAGGAGTTAAAAATCCATTTGCTGTCACCCTTAGATGGGCTCTTAAGAAAAATTCATGTCTATCCTCCTGCCCCAGAGCTATTCTCCATAGCTGTGTCATTCCTGATGTGCTTTTCTAATCTTTTTGTAAAGACCTCCAGAGATGGAGGCAGGAACATTTCCCCAGGCAATCTTTACTAGTGGAGCTTCAAAAAAATTACTGCTGCTGAGGTCCAGCATCTAATGATATTCTTCTTTGACACATCTTAGGCCCATTATTGTCTGTCCCAGCAATACCCCTTCCTTGACACCAGATATGTTAATGCATTTGTTTATTGGAAAAGCATATATTAATGTTTTATGTTCTCTTCCTTGATACTTCATTTAAGCTAAACAATAGATAGGGTCCTAATTAGCTTTGAACTGTTAGGCCCAGAGCTCCACCAAACTCATAGTACCTACTTAGGCAATACCATCTGTTTTAAAATAACATGCAGTCCTTCCATGTGATAGCGATGTCAAACCATGTTACCATGTCAGGTATGTAAAACATTAACTGCCCATAATCTATGAAAAAGGAAAGAAATGAAGAAAGAATTCGTACAGTATTTCAAATCNTACAGTATTTCAAATCTGAATGAAGAGCTGAAGGAAACCAGGTATGGACTCAAACATGAAGTGTTGTCTTTAAGACTTGTATGAGAATTATGGAAATAAGAAATGGGATGGAAGACGTGAAGTATCATCTGAGCACCCCAAAGTGCTAGCAAGAACATGAGGGCTGGAACATTTGGACTACAGAAGCTGAGAAAAAGATCGTGGGGTGTGAAGGAAGATGAGAGAGAAGGCTTTATTAGCAAGCAAGAAGTGACAACATGTTTATCATAAGATGGAATGGCAATAATGGAAGATCACACATTTTTTTAATGGAATTTATTTTTAAAGGAAATGGTTGTGAGTTAAAAGAGATGTTAAAAGAGATGGGGTTTCCTGGGCCTGTGAGATGGGAGTAAAAGTCAACATTCATATCACTCAGCATACTTAAACTATCTTTTAGCTTAAGATGGAAAGAAGCAAAAAACGTAGGCAGATGAGATGTGTGAAAATTTGATAGAGATGTTAAACAAAAAATTCTACTTTAGCTATTTGCAAATACTGCATTTGCTTTAGGCTGGGCTGTCTGCACGTAAGTGTATGCGTACTTTTATCAGCCAGACTTCTAAATGGTAACTATTCCTGAAAGGAAAGATTGCCTTTCTGCAGAGTTGCCATTACTGTGATGACTATATTTTTATATACACACACATATATATATTGGTGTGTTCTGTAGGATATATTATTTAAGAAATGGCATTGTAGATTTACAAATATGCCTAATTCTACTTTAAGAGAAGTTATGCTGAAGTATGGATAACGGCTTATTTCATGAGTGTTATTTTCAAAGACCAGACTAAAGTGTCAGATAATATTATTTCAAATACTCAAGAACTCTTGACCATATGGAAGGTTGTGTCTGTGGGATTCTACCTCAAGAGAAGCAAGAAGAACAGATGTGTACAATGAACACAAATAGAGCATGAGTCATCAAATGAAAAAAAACATCCCAAATCTAAAGACAACCTTTAAATACTTCCAATTCCAAGAATAACTTGTCCTAAAAGTTTTTTGTGTCTAGAAGCCAGTGTTTTAGACAACATGGAGTACCTTTCTTATAGGAAATGTCACTTGTCTGAGATCATATATAATAAAAGGGAAAGTTCTGATTCTAATGAAGAGGTACGGAAGGGCACAACTAGGCAGTATGACAGCAGCACTAACAGAGCAGACATTGCTTTTTGCAAACACCAACCACAACCATTACTGTTGCCTCTGTTGATTTTGCACTTGACAACAGAAGGACAGCATGTGATGAGCAAAATTGCTCCTGGCTTTGGGAAGCCTGTGTTGGAAAGCAGGGACATCACAAAAGAAGGAGAACCATTTCACATTATGCATACATGAATTCATATGCTGCAAGTAGAGCAATTACAAGACACAATCCAGCCAGCTGAAAAGCTGTGTCTTAGCTATGCAGTTCTAGCTGAGGTATTCCAGTCAACAAGCATTTAGCTAGAGGCAATTGTGCCTCAAAACAGAACATTTTCAAAAAATTAGTTTTGAAAAATAGGCCTTTGGGAGTTACTTTTTTAGATACTTCTTGATTTAAATAAGGCAGCTAGTAAAGGAACATCCATTGCCCCAAGATTTGCCTATACTCACAAAAGACAGACCTGCTCTATTTCGGAAACCGGAGCCTTTGGCATATGATATGTTATACATAATTTAACCTTTTAACAGCATATTTTAGATCATCCACATTAAAAAAAAAAAAAAGTACAGTCACTGCCGAGCAATTGCATTACTTCTAAAATCATCTTTAGACCTGTTTTCCTTTTATCCTGTTTTCTGTAGACACTAATCTTTATTTAAAGTCCTTACAAAACACCTCATTTGAAATCCATGTTAAGATTGTTTTCATAGAATCATTAAACCTTTCCTAGTAATTTTGGTTCAGGATAAAATGGAGAGGTCTCCACTTCATTTCTTATACATTTAACAGAGAGACCTGAGTAAAGAGCATGGAACACAGAAGACAAAAAAAAGAGGCAAAATATAATTCCGTGAAATGTTGACTTTGTACATTTTTATATCTAGTTAAATGCTGACAGTACAGACCATCCTGTACTTGCTCTCTCTCTGCAGCTCATAATCTGTTTTTTATGTTCTAATACTGACATTTTCACGGCATTTTTTTTCTTAAAGTTGGTTCTTATAGGCTACAGGATGCGTTTATATTAACATTTTAACTCAGATCAGGAGCTTACTTTTGAAGGTAATTTACCAACTGCCCCTGCTTGCTGTGCTTTGCTGCTGCACATGCTGTGTTCCTAAACCAGAAGACACACACTTAATGCACTCCAATTATTAAGACTAGTCTAATTCGACATCAGGCTAGAGCTACTCTAAAATAAAATCCTTTGACATGCACATGAACAGAATGTCTGCACCAGCTGCTTTGTTCTACAGAACTCCTGCACTTGAGCTACAATGTACAGACCATACAGCCAATGTAGATACAGCTAGAGTTTTTCTCAATAAATAATCCCTTCCTGTGGAATATTTCAACCTCTGAACACTTAACATTTATATCAGTATGAAATCTTTGCTAGTTCTAGAAAGGATTTCCTTAATAGGTAGAGAAAGAAATTCTTCTCTATGAAAGACAGACTGTAGGCATAGAGAACACAACTTTGCTCTTAAAGAAGCTTTAAACACAAAATGAAAGAACATCAATCTGTACTGGGCATAAAGGTGGGAGCTGAAAGTATTCTGAAAGACATTTACTGAAGATGCAAGTAATAGTACTGTGTTTACTTCTCAAAATTCAAACATGCTTTCAAAGGAAAGAAATGTAAGGAATGAGAAATCTGAAACAGCCTGTCACTTGTTGATGGATTCCATATATTTATTTTTTTACATACCTCACAACTTTCTGACTTCATTGGGTATGCAAACTCTGTACATCTTTCCACGCTTCTCCCTTGCATACCACTGGATGGAAAATTTTGAGGTTCCGTAGAACACAGTCAATTCATCAGCAAAAACTTTTGGAATTCATTACATGAAATAGTGTTTTACCTTTTGAGAGGAAGTGGATTAGGCGTAAATTTGCAGAAGTCAGCTTCTGCCTTAGTCATGACATAATCATCTACACATCTTGTATAATATCATCTGAGTTAACCTAACTTATTATATATACAGTTACCTCTTCCAGACCAAATATGATAATTGATTAGTTAAAGCCTTTCAGCACCTTGAAAAAATACATAGGACTTACTTGCTATCTTGCATTATTAGAAATTCCAACTATTGAAGATTATTCGTGTGATTCAGTGGGCTTTGTCAGTATCTAACAATCTTGAAGGACTTAATTCTCATTAAGAATGAGAATGCCACACCTCAAATCTACTAGTAGTATTGGATGTTAGTCATGTCTCAGACATACAAAAAGATCTTTCCTAAAGCTGTGAAGAAATGATAGTTAATATATAAATCTTCCTCAGAGATCCTGCTACAGGTCACTCTCATTGCTCTCTGATACCCCCTGCAATGATTAGGCTTCTCTGGCAGCTCCAGCTGGCAGTGTCAGGGGGTCAGCAGCTGCTCCCTTCATTTGATGCTCTGGTCTGGATGTTTACTGAAGCAGTAAGGACCATCTTGAGAGAAATCTTCATTACTGAAGGGAAGCTTCCCCAACCCTCCCCAGCAAGCCATGATAAAACATGGTCAGAAGGAAATTGGAGTACATGACAGAATCAAGTTAAGAATTTTGGATACGGACCAAAATTGCAAAGCACTGGCTGGATTTTGGGGTTAAGGTCAGTCCAGATGTGTTACAATTAAAAAAAGACTGAAATCAATTGTATGGCACTAGCTATAAACCATAATGGACATGTAAAAGATGTTTTAGTTAGCTCAAGAGGTAGAAAAACATTAAAAAAGCAGGATTTTGGAAGAGCTTTTCAGCTGGTTATAGTCCATTTCAGTACTGTTGGATTATGTGGTAAAGCTCATCTGCACCCACACAAAGGAGCAGATAGACAATGGCAGGAGGGGGAGTCCAAATAAACCCCTGCTGGGCTACTCCCGGGCACATCACAGGGGCCATCGGCACAGCAAAGGCTCATCTGCACCAGCCCAGAAGAGCACAGGCATGCACAATGGTGGGGCAATGCAAATGAAGGACTCCCCATGAATGGGGAACCTTGTCCAGACACCTCCCAGGGCTGTTCCAGGAGAGGTATGAGCTCCAGCGTCCAGGTGTGAAACCCACCCCCATGAATCATGGGGAGCAGCAGTCCAGTCACCTTTTGGACTAAGGGTGTGGTTGCCTATTTTTTTTTTTTTTTTCAGTGCACACACACACACACACACACGTATACATATTTTCTCACTAGTGGACCTCCATTCTGCCTAGCCACAGAGGGGGGCAGGATGAGGCCCTTGGTGTTGTCTATGTCCATGTGGGTACACCGAGTTTCTCTCTGTCATCTGTGTGGACAGCCGTGTCTACATGTACATACATAGCATATATGTGTGCTTTTCTGTGTGTGTGTGCCTCCTGGGAACATGCCTTCAGTACTGATATCCGTAGTCCTGGGGACATGAAGCAGCAGCAGCCTTACTCCTGTTGGGCGGTTGGATCTGGCATAGAATCATAGAATCACTTGGGTTGGAAGAGACCTTCAAGATCATCAAGTCCAACCATAAACCTACACTGCCAAAACCACCCCTAAGCCACGTCCCTCAGCAACACGTCTACCTGTCTTTTAAATACCTCCAGGGATGGTGATTCTACCACCTCCCTGGGCAGCCTGTTCCAATGCCTGATAACCCTTTCGGTAAAGAAGTTTTTCCTAATATCCAATCTAAACCTCCCCTGGCACAACTTGAGGCCATTTCCTCTTGTCCTGTTGCTTGTTATATTGCATGTATTATATAAACGCATGATATATTTACCTCTAAGAAACACTTTTTCTTCTTTCTGCTGATAGCAATACAGAAGTTAGGTCATGACTATAGTTAGACTGCACTCTAAGCTATTATTCAAGCAAAATATTCGTTACAACTTAAAACCTGGTATCTTTTTTAATATTAGATAATTTTTCATCTTGCAAAAAAAAAACCAAAAACAAACCACTTGATCACTACCTTTCATGAGAGGAGGCAAGGAAACAGAAACGAGGTATGGCTCTCTAGTTAGAGTTCATAGTTAAATTTGGCATGCAGGTGTAAAGCTGCTCCAACTTTGAACAACAAGATTTCTTGGAAAAAAAAACCCAAACAAAACAAAACCAGTATCTTGTTGAGGGGTAGTTCCTGAAAATATCCAACGTGTTCAACTTAGACTTTAATGAAAGATCTAGGAACAATCAGACTGATTTCAAAGCTCAGGCAGGAGTGATGTCCCAAAGATGGGAGGATGTGATCTGCCCAGTGGGAGGATAGCTGAAGGATGTGATCAGTGATCATTACCCTGACTTACTGTTTTATAGTAAGTTTTGGTTCCAGTTATGCCGAGAATGGAACCTGAATGTTTTCATCATCAGATTTGTACTGCTTTTTTCATACCAAAATGGTCATGGGGATATGAAATATGGAAAGATATATAACATAACATTCACTCCGGTGTTAAAATGTCCTTAAGTAGATCAACATATAACAGGTAGCCTTTATACACAAAAATGGGGTTTTTAAAACTGCTTAATATCAGTTTTCTTTTGTAACCTATATGCTATAGTGATTTTTCTATTGTAGACAATGAGAACTTGTAAGGAAATAGCCCATTTAAGATAATTAAAGTTTGCTTTTTTTTAGTCTTCCTGTTAGCAGACAAGGTAAAAGAGGGACAGATGGCAGCATGAGTTGGTTAAGAAAACAGCCATTGATATTTAGAAACTTATAAAGCTTAAGCTGTGTTGACAAAGTCACTTCTCAAGCTTCACTGGTTTTATTTTAATCAACAAAGAACAGCATTTGCGCTTGCAGAAATTAAGGACAGTTTTGTGGTAAAGGTTAAACAAGTGTGTGTTTTCAGGACATGTGTCCAGGTCACTTCTGAACCTCTCAGTATGGATTCACCACTTACAGGGGTCTGTATTAAAATGATAATAAAGTGTCTGTGCTGTTTGAAATCAGACAAGGAAATGGAGGCCTGGAGCGTGGTGTTTTATCAGCCCTGCAAGGTACAGCTCCCTCTCTTCAAGCTGGCAATTACTTCTAGCTACCATTATGCATATTAAGACATTTTTAGTTTTGTAAAAAGTGCAAGCAGGGAAAAATGGGCCCTGAGGATTTTACCTTGACTGAAGTACATGCTGATTTAGAATAGCTACCTCCCAATAGCAACCTCATATTTAACATGAGAAGAGAATACGTGATAGCAGGTGAAAACTGTATACTAATATTGTTTTAAAATCCAGTTTTTGAGAAGGATTAATTAGGTTAAGCCGTAATAAAAATGTAACTATGATAGATTTCACTTAAGTCAATGAGTAATACAGTTGGTGTAAAAGATGATGGTAATCTAAATACATGCATAATTATATATTACCAAATACAGTTAATAAAATGCATGGAAAATGAATGTGTAAAAGAGGAAGATATATTTAAGGGTAATTATCTAAAATTACTTTTCCTAGGCTGGTGTTCACTAGAGTTGCTCATTGTGTTCTGCCAAATGAAAGCAGTAGACAGGCTGGGAAAGCGGAAATCGATAAAAACCACTGGTTGATTTGGTACAGTGTTCTGTGCTTTTCTCTGGTATTGTTACTAGGAGAATGCTAAGCCATGGTTTGTCTTGACAGTTTTCTCCTAGTTATCTCTAATGAAACTCATGTGGTCCATGAAGCTGGAAAGAAAGGGATAATAATATGTCTATGAAAAAATAAATATGTAAAATACAGGGGAAATGAGTACCATGGTAAAGTGGTCTGCAGATGGAAGAACAGAAGAGACTCTGCTAACAGTCCTCAAATGGCTTATACAATCTTTATATAATGCACCACTGCTCAGCCATAGTCTTAACCTGTTTTCCACGTATGGTTTCAAATTCTTGCTATGCATTATGTGTCTTCCTACCAAATCCTACCATAAATTACACGATAAGGGAGTGTATTGTTCATTCATTCCCCCAGGACCTAGATTTTGACAGAAGAGGGAACTATTATTAACTTGGAGTTTAAAGAGCAAACAAGGAGAGAAAGAATAGATGGTAGGCTTGAAAATTAAAAAGGGGATCAGAACTGAAGAATTAAGTTTTTTGTGACAGTTGCCTTTATATCTTGTAGAACAAAGCATTTTAGATTTCATATTGTACCAGGTCTCAACATCACAATTTGCAGTAAGATCAGAATCATTCTATTGTTTCATGAAGGAAATTAACCTTGTATCCCCCAAAATGCACGAGTCGAAACATGGAAAATGGGAATGTATTCTCCTGCCAGATCTTAGAAACGTTTTTCCCACTCTCATTTGCTATGGAAAGCTACAAATTAACAGGCTGGCACAAAAAGTATTGAGAGGCTAGAGGAGTTGCAGGCTACTGGGCTTAATTCCACATAACACATTTGGATTTCAGTAAGCAGAGATCATTCCTGAGTTGCCAACCTGTGGACTGAGAGAAGGGAAGGAAGGCCCCAGTTCGTGGTCTGTTGTCACAGTTCTGCTTCTCAACCACTATTTGCAGCAGCTTTCTTTTGTGCAAAGTCTACTGTGAAAGGGGGGGAAGAAAAAAAAAGAAAAATATTAGTAAAACTTACATTTCTAGTCTCTCAAGGACTGCTAACCTCTAGCTTTTAGGCAGCTTAAGCTGGTGCTATCGTCTGAACAAAAAATGATTGCCAGGACACCAACCTGCTCTAGGTGAACCTGCTCTGGCAGGGGGGGTTGGACTAGGTGATCTCCAGAGGTCCCTTCCAACCCGGGTGATTCTGTGATTCTGTGACATTATTAGGTGTGAATGTTTTAAAAGGACAGTTACCCTTCTAACTTAGTCCTGGAGTAATATATGAATTCTACAAAGAAACCTGGATTAGGATTAGTGGACAAAAAACAAAGTAAAGAGAAAAACCTGCACATGATTTTAATGAAACATGTAAGAAACCATAAAATTCCTGCCTGAATGTCAGCGAGAGGTCAGAATAGAAATTTTTTTAATGAACAGGTACTGTAATTTTTGGCCATCTTGTTTTGCAGTGTTTCTTACCTATTCTTATGAAAGTATGGAAGAACGGTAATTAGACTTAACTAAGGGAACAGGGTCAAGTAGCTCCAGTTGAAGCTCTTTTTCCAGGTGGGATAGCAAGTTACAGTATTTCTGGCTAAAAAATCAATGACATTATACAGTGTAATATGTTAGTTTATGTTATCATCTATTTAGGAACATCTATAAATACTTAGATTGGATGACTTGTGCCCGTTTAACAATAATTTTGGTCACCTGAGGACTGTGGACAAATCTCTTCGACTTTGCAGGTGTTGTTGGGAATCTTGCATATTTTAAGAAATTCTCATGATTCTATCATCTCCTGTGTGATTTTTTGCTCTGGTGGTTATTCTTAGGAGCATGTTCTCCAGAAATGACACAGTATCAACATGATTCTTTTTATTGTTTATTCTGTAACCTTTACATTTCTAATTATGTGTATTAGCATTGCTTACATATGTTCTTATATCCCTAGGAGCATTTCACGTTGAAGGGTTATTTCATATGAATCACCTTACCTTGTGGCCAGAATCAGTCTTATGTCTGAGATGTCTTTAGTGATAGAACCAACACATTTATTTGACCAATATTGGAAAACCAGTAATCAGAAAGGATGTATGTTTTTATAATGCCTGCAAAAGCCCAACCAGACTCCTTGTATTAAATCCCATTTCTTATGTCACACACAGTTATATAAATCCATGTTTGGTTCAATGGAGGGTATTAGCACACTTTACTGCATTAAGCTATAATTTTCCAACCTTGTTCAGAACCAGCCTAGGAATCTGAGAAGATTTTTAATGGATGTATGTTATTAACACACTAATAAAAGACTGTATCTTCTTGTTTAAAAGTGCTTAATTACACTACTATTTTAGAGGAGTGGAGTTTCCAATAACTCTGTCTTGCCAGAAATACTGCATAATTTCATGCATTACCTCTATGCGTTGTAGGCAAAGTCACTCCATTTTTTTACTGTGTATAAATGAAAGCTCTGCACTTTCTTTTAATCTGTGTTTTCTCCAAATACTTTAATCTGCAAAGATCCCTTCAGATCTGCAGAAGCTCATGCACCTGTCACATCAAATGATTTTGGTCTGTTTTTTTTGAATAACATGAATCCCCCTGACATATGCATTGCAGGAAGGGCTATTCTTCTGTTTTTATTCAACAATTTCCATTCCTACCTCCCAGGGTGATAAAGTACTTTGATATCAAACTTTAATTTTTTTTTTTTCTCTACCAAATGCTTTCATATTACTGAAGTTGATATGTTTGTACTTTGGGACACCAAAAGACTTGCTAATCCTGTCAATGCTTTATTTCTTGGGATTTGAAAGGCCTTTACATGCCTCCTGCAAAATATAGTATTATCTTGTTTATTTGATTTAAATTTGTGTAAGTAAAATAGTTTTTAATGATGTGATTTAATAATGGACAAGCACTAAATGATTTGGTTCAATTTGCATAAAGCCCCTAAAAGCTTTTGGACACTTGCTCATGTTTAAATTCTATCATTATGAAATGGGAGGCTCTAACAAGAAAAGATGTTGGCACATGCTTGAAGCCATTCCTCTTTAAGCTAAACTGCTTCCATCAAGAAGCAGACTCTAATGGGTATTTCTGCTGCTGAAACAAAACCCTGTAACATTCTGTTTTTTCCTGAATGGTACATTTTATGGGAATTGGGGCCTAAATGTCCAGCACAAATCCGGAAAGTCAGAATTGTGTAGGGACAAAATCCCAAGCAAGTTTACCAAAATTTACTAAATATTTTCTCAAATGCCTGAAGTAGTGGGTAGGAATTTCCTACTTTGGCAGCTGAACTAGATAAAAGCTGTAAGCCTAAATCTTGTTCCTTTAATCTTAGCTAAATCTGACTTTGCCTTTTGCTTTCTAAATGCATATATAAAATGGAAATTAACAGGAAATTTTGAGGGGAAGTGTATATTTTTTTCAGGTGTGACAGCAACTGAAAATAATTCTTTATGGTTTTAATTAATTACTCTGTAAGAGGTTTTCTGTGTATTCAAGTTCTGCTCATTTGTCTGTCCTTTGCTATGTCTGAAGTTTCCTTGTGGGATGTAGACATGTATCTTTGAACAATTCCCAAATCTTCTTCCAAATCTTGCTGTTCTTGCCTTTATATCAGTGATGCATTGTATCAATCCCTCTGCCCAGAGAGAGAGAGAACCCTGAGCAGGGAATGATGTCAATCATTCCTTCACATAAATTATGAGATTTATGTGGTCCTTTTTGGCATATCATTAGGGCAGTAAAGTGGTTCCTTGACTGATAAATGATAATGTAATATAAAAGCTACAAAAGCCACATCAAAATATTACAATACATAAAGACATAGAACTCCCCAAATCCCCCAAAACTAGAAGGTCAGGCAGTTTTTCCCTTCTATAAAGACTTCATCTACTCATGTTTATGCACATTTTATTATATGATTCTTCTGAGTTTGGGAAGTGAGATTCTCCTCACCTGTTCATTTGGAAGTGACTGTGCCCAGTTACTAAGCACGAAGGAAATTGTAAATGTTTGCCTAAATACCCTGAGGTTAAATATTTCACATTACTTCATCTTTGTTTTATTGAACTTCCAACAAGACTTGTTACTCCTAGGAGCTTAGGCTTCAAACCAAGTTCAGCTCAGGAGCTGCTGTGTTTAATTGCTCTTTGATGGCCTCTGCTGTCCAGGTTTAGAAATAGGTGAATTAGTTGCGATGTTATTGAGTGAGTCAGCACAGGGATGGTGGTATGTGTATGTGTCGTTCATCCTACGTCTAATTCAGAGTAGAGGAGACAAGTAGTAAACCACCAGTAGTGGAGAGAAAACTCAGAGTTAATGCCGCCAACCTGCCTGGCTGGGCTGGATCAGATCCGAATGTGGATGCAGGGTTTATGCGAACCCAAGCCAACCTACTGATATTCAAAGTTTTAATTCTCCCTGTAAGCCAATTGCTCCCTCACCTTCCACCAGCAATAAGAATTATGAAGAGGATTGTAGCCATTCTCAGGAGTGTTGCTGTTGCATAGATTTTTATTTGACAATACACTGATGTGGTTTATTTGTATGTAATAGCTGTGAGCGCTGAGAAGTGTGCTGAAGTTAAAGGGCTACTCATTCATTTAGTGTGGCCCCCTGGACTGGGCTCCTTTCCTTTCTGGCTTGCTACTGATAACATCTTATTTAACTTCATTCAAAGTGTGTTGGTTTTGCCTGGCCTTTACCTGCTCTCCAAGCATTTTCTTTCAGTTTGGAAACAAAAGAGGGGTAAGAAGAAGAACTCTGATAAAAGTTTCCAGCACCTAGACTTGGTGCCTTGTAATGACTTAACATGGTCTACCTCAGGCATATGAGAAAAATAGATTTCAGTTCTAGCTCTTTAAAAACACACAAATAGAAAGTGTGTGCATTCACAAAGCACTTAATATTAAGATGGGAGTGAAACTGTTTTTTTCCCAAGCTTGGTGATTGCCTGCATCTTTATAGCTCAGCTAACAGACTCTTAATGAATGGATTCATCAGACACTACAAAGATATTTTCTGTTCACTGAAGTGCCCCACTGAAACTGTTTATAGTCCAATTCCTTTGCTTGTAAGGGGAATATTGGTCTCTACAGTACAGTTTAAAAGAATATTTTACATTAAAATACCATCTTTGCACTTCCTTTTTTTTTTTTTTGGTGACTGGAGGACCCAGAGCAACTTTTGCTATAATAAATATATTTCAGTTAACATTTAACAGTTTGTGTGTGTGGGAAACGAACGAAAAGGGGGGGGCGTTAATAAGGAAAGATATTCAAAGAGCAAAACAAACCATGCTAGCATGCACCCTCCATCCTTGATAGACTCTGCTGATTGACTCTGTCATTAACAGCCTCCCTGTGTTCCTGATTGAGTCTGTTCTTGCAGTCCTTGCTCACACTGATATCGTCATTTGTTCATCTAAAGAACAGCAATGCACTAGGATTACTTGTGTGTTTGCTGTTGGGAGAAGCATCTCACCTGAGGAAGGACTTACTTTTCAATCTTTCACTCACTGAGAATTGAATTTTTTAAGTTTAATAATTTGGATTGGATTAGCAGTTTAGGTGTTCAGATCAATGGTTTAAAAGAAGTCCATTTTTCAGAAAGTGCTGAAAATGTGAAGTCTGGAAATTGGAGATTTTTTTCAAGGGCACAGATGGGTTACCTAAATTATGTCAAGTGGAATTGCTGCTTCTGTGTTTGTTGGGTTTTTTTAAAAAAAACACAACTTTTTGGCCAGCAGCCTCTGTCAGGTGCATAGGACAACACAGAAGTTTATTCAGCATAATCATCTCAAATTGCAACATATTACAAACTAATGCTGCTAGAAGTATTTTCAATTCTGTTATTGTTTTCCATCTCAATGGTGTTTGCAACAACA